>CM019181.2:56989650-57089274 GCA_009739505.2 Apolygus lucorum | reverse complement strand
AAAAAAAAATCACCAACCATCGATCGCATTTCGGTCAGCTCTAATTTGAACGGAGATTAGGCCTCTTTTGCGATTCACACTCGTGTTTTGATTTATATATATATGTTTCAATATAAACCTTAAATTTTTGTAGGGAGCGAACGGTTTGTCCTACAGAGCTCCGGGGTGGTCTCAAAAATTCTAAAAATTCTTTAGAATCCAAAATTGAAGGAAAAGCAATACCTTTATATCGAAATTTTTTGAGTTAGGGCGTTTTTCAAAATTTTTAAATTGATTTTGGAACCCTTAGAAGTGACCTACATCAACCAGAAGCTTCGGGGCACAAACTAGACCCCAAATAGAGCCTACATACCAAATTTCATCAAAATCGGTCAATGCTAAGTGGCAAAAGTGCCGCGTACGACGGACGGACGGCCAAATTTTTATTCGATTTTTGGATTCTACGTACCTTGAAACGTCAACCATCAAATTTTGAGGGGGGTGTTAAATTTTTTTTTTCTTGGTCGATTCCAAGGTTCATTATTGAAAATAATAAACCAAAATCGGATTTTTGTTATCCGATCTTAATTAAATAGAATATTTATCGGATTCTGTTTTTGCAAAAATCGCCAAAACCCGAGACACCCCGACTTAGTTGACGAAGGGCAGTCCAGGAGTGAGTTATTCCAACAGGTAGGCAACATTCGATTTATATCCAGTTCCCTCGTAGAGCGAGCTATACGTTTATTTACCTAGTTTATTCCCACCTCTCAACCAGGTGGACTATTTTAAGGTGTTTATGTGTTTTACAGCGGTGAGCTTATTCCGATTAGTTCACAGAACTTCGCTATCCAAACTTGGCAACATCCGAGAGATTCGGAGAGATGGTCGCGACGAAATTAGTCCCCGAGAGAATCCACCTCGGAAGGTTTGATTCTCGTTGGAAGGCGCAATTAGTCTACTCATCGAACACCGTCTAACTACACCACACGTGCACATTTTTACCCCTTAATTTGGTTCTAGTTCGTGATCGCAGAATCTCACGTAATTTGATTCCTATCGAGTTAGGTAACTTACACTTTATTAAGCTTCGTAAAGGGGTTACAGGAGCGTGAAACGACGATACCCACCGCTCCTAGTGGCGAGATCTGTAAAGAGGTAGTCTGTCACAAAGGGGTGGATCGATAGGAGGTCCGATAGCGTGCGAATGAGACCGGATGCCGTTTCAGAGAAACCTACCGAAATCTCAAGGACTTAAGCCAACTACTTAAGGAAGGGGAAAGATACCCCTTATTAGGCGCTGAACTAGGAAAGCTTCTGCTGAGCTACTATTAAGTTCACCGTTGAACAAAAAGAATACTTCTCGTTAGTTAATGTTGACAAAAAGCTACAGATTCCGGCAGGAGCTACGACTGAACAATTCATTGATCAATCAATATTTCATTAAATTTTATTCATTAATTGAATGTTTTGAAATCGACACGAATAAGTTCTTACTTTCCTTACATTTCTTCTCACCTTTACTCAATCTGGGGGCTAAAAGACTGAAGTAAACGACCTAACTGGAACTCGTATTGATTTCCCAATTTCAAGTACGAAGACGAACGCAAGAGTATCGATGAATTTAATGCTTAAGGGGGTCTCAGTCGGTCGCCGTTCGTTCTTAGTATTTCTTGAAATTGAAGGCGCAAAAACTTGAAAAGTTGTATCTAAATTTGAAATTTCAAAGGATTTTAGAAATTCATTAGTGATTGGCCCTAGGGAATTGAAAAACTGAAATATTGAACAAAAAGAATACTTCTCGTTAGTTAATGTTGACAAAAAGCTACAGATTCCGGCAGGAGCTACGACTGAACAATTCATTGATCAATCAATATTTCATTAAATTTTATTCATTAATTGAATGTTTTGAAATCGACACGAATAAGTTCTTACTTTCCTTACATTTCTTCTCACCTTTACTCAATCTGGGGGCCAAAAGACTGAAGTAAACGACCTAACTGGAACTCGTATTGATTTCCCAATTTCAAGTACGAAGACGAACGCAAGAGTATCGATGAATTTAATGCTTAAGGGGGTCTCAGTCGGTCGCCGTTCGTTCTTAGTATTTCTTGAAATTGAAGGCGCAAAAACTTAAAAACTTGTATCTAAATTTGAAATTTCAAAAAACTTTAGAAATTCATTAGTGATTGGCCCTAGGGAATTGAAAAACTGAAATATTGAACAAAAAGAATACTTCTCGTTAGTTAATGTTGACAAAAAGCTAGATTCCAGCAGGAGCTAGGACTGAACAATTCATTGATCAATCAATATTTCATTAAATTTTATTCATTAATTGAATGTTTTGAAATCGACACGAATACGTTCTTACTTTTCTTACATTTCTTCACACCTTTACTCAATCTGGGGGCTAAAAGACTGAAGTAAACGACCCAACTGGAACTTGTATTGATTTCCCAATTTCAAGTACGAAGACGAACACAAGAGTATCGATGAATTTAATGCTTAAGAGGGTCTCAGTCGTTCGCCGTTCATTCTTAGTATTTCTTGAAATTGAAGGCGCAAAAACTTGAAAAGTTGTATCTAAATTTGAAATTTCAAAGGATTTTAGAAATTCATTAGTGATTGGCCCTAGGGAATTGAAAAACTGAAAGATTGCTGGAATCATGAAAATCGAACAATAATTACCAGAGAAAAATGGAAAAAACTACTGAATAATATTCCGTCTATTATACAGTTTTTCTCATGTTTTCCCCATATTTCTCTTAGTTCTGGAGCCGAGGCCGAAAATCGCTCTTCATATAGGGATACGATATGACGACAAATTAAGAAAATCTTGTCCATTCTGAGAGAGAAAGTTCAAGTCTGCCATTCCAAAACGGTTGCTTTCAAAAATGGCGGCCATGTGTAATGTTCAAAAATCGCGAAAAATCACATCTCCGGGAGGGATGAAACCTCCGTGAATGATGTTTTCATCAGTCTGCCACTATTCAACGGCTGTTAACCCTCGGCAGACTCAATTTTTAAAATCGTACACTTCTTGTGCAAAAATCCACAATGTTTGGGACGTCTCAAATTTTTACAGCTGGATTTCAAAAGTCTACTTACGGGTTTGAAACTTGTCTGCCAATCCTAAGCAGCTGTAAAGTCCTGGCAGAGTTAAATTGAAAAATTGTCAAATTTGATTTAAAGTTCGGACAATTTTGGGATGAATCTTCGGCGCGTTGAAATCAGTAAAAAAATGACAATCCATTAGGTTGTTCAGAAAAGCTGCATTATTTGAAAGAAGTATGCCATTATCCAGTTTTTTCACGTTTCAGTTCAGTCTGCCGCTAGAAAGCAACTAAATACCGATGGCAGACTGTGTTACAAAGTTTTTACTTTCGTGGTAGCACCACATGCCAAAATTGCAACTTTCCCAAAATACATAAATTTTAACCCTCAAATTTGCATTTTTTCAATTTTAGTCTGCCTTATATAAGCAATGGGTTACTGAAGGCAGACCACGCTGATTGAGTTTCAATAAAGTAGTACAGTATTGAGCAAAAATTTGGAGTATCCCAAAATCAACCAATTTTCATCAATAAATTGACAATTTTTGAATTTGATTCTGCCTTTAGAAGACAGCGGGCTATCCAAGGCAGTTTGTTTACATACCACTCATACGTCAACGTGTTAAAATGTGAATCATCCCAAAATTGTCTGAATATTAAATCAAATTTGACAATTTTTCAATTTAATTTTGCCAGGACTTTACAGCTGCTTAGGATTGGCAGACAAGTTTCAAACCCGTAAGTAGACTTTTAAAATCCAGATGTAAAAATTTGAGACGTCCCAAACATTGTGGATTTTTGCACAAAAAGTGTACAATTTTAAATATTGAGTCTGTCGAGGGTTAACAGCCGTTGAAGAGTGGCAGACTGATGAAAACATCATCATTCACGGAGTTTTCATCCCTCCCGGAGATGTGATTTTTCGCGATTTTTGAACATTTCACATGGCCGCCATTTTTGAAAGCAACCGTTTCGGAATGGCAGACTTGGATTTTCTCTCTCAGAATGGACAAGATTTTCATAATTTGTCGTCATATCGTATCCCTAAATGAAGTGCGATTTTCGGCCTCGGCTCCAGGACTATCTGGCAATTATTGTTCGATTTTGATGGTTCCAGCGGCAATCTTTCAGTTTTTCAATTCCCAAGGCCCATGCACTAATGAATTTCTAAAATCTTCGACAATTTCAAATTTAGCTACATTTTATGGGAAAAACATGCTATGTTTTTCAGTTATTAACTGAATTAACGGTTTTCCCATTTTCCTCTGGCAATTATTGTTCGATTTTGATGATTCCTTCGACAATATTTCATTTTTTTCCATTCCCTAGGTCCGTGCACTAATGCATTTTTAAAATCCTTTAAAATTTCCAATTTAAGTATAACTTTTCAAGTATTTGCCCCTTCGATTTGGCCAAATACTGACCCGGAACGAGGAACGAACGTCGACCGATTGAGACCCTCTTAATGAAACTTCAGAAATTTTCCTTTCAAGAGGAATAATTCGGAAAGCGATTCGAATACCAAACAGCTGATATTAAGTAAAGCGAATAATTATATTATTTATGCTCTCACCAACAGTTGGTGGCACCAGCAGTTACTGCTCCGTGCATAACATAACATTAAATTATGCTAAATTTGCAAGTTATTTGGGTGATTTCCATTTCGGTTTTTATTTTCAAAAATAAACCCTTGGAATGGACCAAAAACAAATAGTAACTCCCCTTAAAATTTGTTGGTTTACTTTTTAAAGCCCCACGTAGGAAAACCAGTATTCACGCTATTCAGTCGCTTTCAAATTTGCAAGCTACCTTGGAGAGAATTCTTTGTTCGGGAGAATTAGTTTTCCGGATGAAATTGCTGCCTCCAAGAAGGGCTCTTTCATCTGTGATGTTCTTCCAAATTACAAATCAAACGTAGCAATTTATTTCACAAAGGTTTTATAACTTTCCTGTATCCATAGTTACATTGCTACTTACATGCTAGATTTTGGACAGTCCCGGAACTGTGGGTCCGAGGGAACCGTGGGACGTGTACCTAACACTGGGAACTTCAGAACGTACCAATGCCCTTGGAGACTTCCAATATAACGGAGTAATATAGTTGTTGGATCGTGGCAATAACAGTTATTGGTATCAAACGATTCAAGAATGAATAGGAAAATTCACTTACAGCGTTCGATGTGTTGATGTCAACGTTATTCTTCAGCTGTTCGAGAACCTTGTCAAGATGACCGGCCCTCGCGGCCCGCAGGAACGCTGTGTTCCCATCGGACTGAAACAAATCAAGAATTTTCTTAAGTTTGATGAGCAGGAAAGACACGTTAAGAAAGGGATATTGTCGAATATATCTGAATGGGAGTTGGGGGACAGTGATTCGTCCAGAACATCAATAAGTTTTAATTCATTGTCATTGTTATATTGTGATTGATTGATTGATTGAAGGCGTTTATTTATACAACAGGGTATGGGTTAGGACCATTTAGGTCCTCTCTTACACCCTCCCTGTACAATTTAGTCGTACAATTCCCATACAATCAAATATATATATTCAACCTATATTTACTCTTCTGAATAAAATAAAGAAACTAAAACTTAAAAACTAAAAAAAGAAACTGAACTAAAAATAAAGAATGTTATAATGAATTCTCAAAAGGATATTATCAGATGTTCATACAGTGTTTACCTAATTTTAATTTTATTCTTTATAGGTTTCAAGTAGTATTATTTCGTATCTATTCCGAAAACTACTTACAGAGATTGATAGATCGAAAAGGCTGACATTTTCATTGTAGAGTTTGGTGCTTTGTAGTGTGAATGACTTGCTAAATAGTATTGTTTTATGTTGGGGTATTTGGAGGGTACATGGTGCGTGGCGGGTTGATACATCGTGTATTACATTTCTAAATTCATATTTGGAATACAAACACATTGGTTTTCTAAATTTAAGTATTTTAAAAAGCATAGTTGCTATGGCAAGTTTTTTCCTTTCTCTTATTTTGAGACAGCCCATTTAGCGAAGTAGGGGGTGACATGTGCATCCAATCGCTGACGAAACACGAACCGAATGACCGAATTCAATGTTTTTTGCATCCTATCCATCTGCTCGCTATTTGTGTCCCAAAACGCCAATGATGCGTAGTCGAAGTGCGGTAAGAGTAAGGACTGCGCCAATTGAGCTCTCACATGTTGAGGAATGTCAATGGCTAGTCTACGTAGTTGGTAGAGGCTCCTATAAACTTTGCTGCATATATTTCCTACATGAATGCTCCAGTCGAGGGTGCTGGTTATCATCACGCCTAAATTCTTAAATTGATCTACAAACTCTAGCGGGGAGGTTCCAATTTCAATGGTTTGAGTAGTGGATTGGTCAATTTGTGACAGCAGTCTGGAATTTCCAATTTGCTTGTGACTCACTGTCACAAGCAAAAATTCGATTATAAAGTACTTTATGATACCGTGCGTTTTTTGGTACAACATTTTGTTGGCTGAGCCATGGAGAGAGCAATCGGGCTGGTTGTAGTCTCTATGTTATACCGTTGCTGTCATAATTATTACCATACTATGTGGAACCCTCCAAGTTGATCTGGTTTCTATTGATTGTTAAACATATAAAAAAATACAAAACCTCGTTCATTTACACGACCTACTTCGGCATCCAACCGAATCCAATAATTCAGTTCAAGAAAACAACGAACCTTCATTTCCACTTGGCAGCACCACCGCAGCGCCCCTGGAGGGGAGTCAGAGAACATTACTTATCTCTCCCCAACACCAACTCCGACTTATTGCAGGAGACAAACAACCCGGGGAAAAAAAGGAATTGGAAAAAATACGAGGCTCGATTTTCTTTGTTTTTCGCTACAGCCAGTTACAGCGTTTCCCATTTCAACCGTTTTTAGGGGCGGAAAGCTAGGGTGCAATTAGGGTGGCGTCACATAGCCCCGCTCTAGCTTTCGTTCGATAACTTCAGTTTTATGCTTAAAGGACTATTAGTCAGCTAAAAAAAAACTTGGAAACTCTAACGAGTTAAACTCTAGTGTTTAAGGCCATCAGCATATTGGGAACAAAATTTGTTTTGTTGTTCTTCATTTAATGCAGAGTTCTTGCTGGTTTTGGTCATAATGTAGTCGACTGGGACACTGAGAATCTTCAAATCAAGAGAAACATGCGGAAAGTTGTGCTCTTATGACAATTAGAGAGGAAAAATCAGGATGAAGCCACAGTGGAAAGCCCATATAGGTAGGTAACACCAGGATGCATAATAACAACAGTAACCTCGTCCCACTGTGTGCTGGTGTTGAACAAGACTGACACCTGAGGGTAGCATTTTCTACACATAAATTTTGATCAAAACGTTTTTATGGTTTATCATTTTCAATAATGAACCTTTGGAATCGATCGAGAAAACATTTTTCTTAACCCCCCTCAAAATTAGTTGGTTTACGTTTCAAGGTACGTAGAATCCGAAAATCAAATAAAAATTTAACCTTTCGGACCTTTCCTTAGTTACCATGGACCGATTTTGATGAAATTTGGTATTGGGGGTCTAGTTGTGCCCCGAAGCTTATGGTTGATGTGGGTCACTTCTAAGGGTTGGAAATACGGGTTGAAAGTTTGAAAAAGCCCTGGTGTTTCGTACTATTTATTACAATTAACTTATAAATATTTATTAAACCTAAATAACTATAAACTACCAAAACCTTAAGTTATAATATAACTAATTAACTTATAAATTACTACTACTAATAATTATTATTGCTACAACTAAGTAATAACTACTAATTATGAGCAAACACCCAACTACAAAGGTATTAGGTAGGTACCTGCTTCATTGGAATCTTGTTTCTCTAAAGCAGCGGTTCCCAACTGGTGGTCCGTGGACCCCCGAGGGTCCGCGAGGTATGGCTGAGGGGTCCTTAGGATATACAAATTAAATATATATTTGCAGCTTCTGAACGTTGCCTTCTGCGTCTGGCTTCATATGACAACTAACGCTAGCACACTCTGGTTTGGCTTTATGTATTTCAGAGATGTCAGTTATTGCTATATTGTTAGTTATTTATTGCTAGTGCTCACAGAGTACTGGAGACAAGTTAGTGCTAGTGGAGTTTGCTAGTGCTAGTGCGGTCCCTAACCGAGTTGTTTACATGTGTGATTTTGTGCAACATTTTAGTGATTGAAAAGCTTTGTTTTTCAGAACGGCCTAGGCATACAGACGAAGAACGAGAAAATGCTTTTGATGTTAAAGTTAATAAGTCAGTGACTCTCGAACCGAACTTGCTAGTATCTCTTGAACCCAACTCGTCGGCGTCTCTTGAACCTTGAAAAATCTCTGTATTTTCAAGAATAAATCCTGAGTTTAATAACATCAGTTTGATTTATTTTTTCACATATTTTGGTTCTTTTTTTGTAGCTTTAGATAGTGGGGGTCCTTGTCATTGATGAAGGGGTCCTTGGAAAAATTTAGTTGGGAACCGCTGCTCTAAAGAACCCCGCTTTAGGTAGATGATGAGCAAGCATGATTGTAATCTTTCACATTCAGAGGCAAAGTGGTGAACTTTGGACACATTCCCCTCTCTCAAGCTGCCAGGAATCTACCAGTCTTCAGTGAGAGCACCAACCAGCAACCCAGTTTTTCTTTCAAATCATTCATAATTAATAATATCAGTGGCCACTTGCAACAAATCCAGAGTCAGTGCAGTGTTTGTCCAATCCAGTGTACATTCCAGTGAAAAGGACATTCTCCATTAGTTATCCACTAGAACCAGGAGGCATCCTTCCATCTCAACTATTCTCCATCACAAGTTAAAGAAAGTCCAATAGAAATTGAATTGTCATTAAAGTTAATTTATCATGCTTGCTCACCTCAGTTTTGATTGTCGGTAGGGAATTTGCCTCAAATTGCCCCTATTTCAAGAACACCTACCTCAAAAAAATTTCAGTACAAAGGTATTGTTTTTCCATCAATTTAAAAAAGAGAATTTGTAGAGATCACCCGGAGCTAGAGGTGTGTCGGTACAGCTGTACCGGGACTGTGGAACCGAGTATCAGGTTGGAACGGTTCCACGCAGTGACAAAAACTCGACCCTTACCGGTCACGGACTGATAAGATATCTTGAAATGGCTCTGGACCGGGAAGAGAATCTTTTCCATCGGTCCAGTTCCATCCTCACCAATCACAATGATCAACCATCATCATCACAATCATCTCATCAATCTGATCATTCTGATTGGTGAAGATGGAACTGGACCGGTAAGGATGGAACCGGACTGATAAGATATCATAGAGAATGGTTCAATGGCTCTGGACCGGTAAGCATGGATCTTGTTCTCAGTTCCGTTCCATGTTGTACCTGGAAGCGCCCTTACTACTTCCATGGACTGAGAATGGTTCATGGAATGGCTCTTGAGCGAGGAGTTATCCTCTGGACTGGTTAGCATGGAAGTTGTCTCCAGTAATATTAATTTATTATTGTCATGTTAAGTTCTTAAACTGCAACGTAATTATTCTTTCCTTGAATTGTTTTTTAACTATTATTTATAATGTATTGCCTCTTTTGTAACACTTGTTCAAATTCCTTCCTTTTAGCGAATTGTCAAGGAAAATGATGCTATTGTATTGCATGGAAGAAGGACGATAGGGATTTGACTGTCTGTACCGGTAATGGAACTGTACCGGTAATTTGGAACGGTTACATCTTTGTCACCGTAACCGTTGGAACCGTTGCAGGTAAATACCTGGACCGACACACGGTGTGTCGGTGTGTCACACACCCCTACCCGGAGCTCTGTAGGACAAACCGTTCGATCCCCATGAGAACTGGTTGGAGTTAAGATAAATCAGAAACACGAGTGTGAATCGCAAAAGGGGCCTAATCCCCGTTCAAATTTTAGCTGACAAAATGCGATCGCTGTTCGTTTCTTCGAGTTGTACTCAGTTTTGCGTCCGTAGCAACCACTAATCAAATTTCCTCATGAAGGCACCCACAACTCCCTATTTCTTCGAACTAAGAGAAGCGTTAATTTATTCCAAATAAACTTGATTGTGAAGTAGGTTGGTAGGAGGTGACAATGACAAAGCCGTGTTCTTTGCAGACTAGTGATCTATATAGAAAAAATAAACCGTTGTGTAATATTTTGCAGCGCTTTTTCAAGTCGTGTTCAAGTCCTGAGTGGTTTTTTTTTCGTGGTGTAGATAAATTGAAGCCAGTGAAATTAGTGTCCAAGACCGTTCCTAATATTCTTCAGGATAACCAAGGAACAAATTACGGGCAAATGGGTTACGGAAGTTTTGCGGAAGAAGACCTCTAGGGCGGCGTCAGGATAATTGGATTAGCGATATTAATCGGAAGCTGGGAAGTAAAATTAGTTTGGTCGAAGTGACGAGATGATGTGAAATAAGATAGGCGAGGGGAAGAGGGGAATTAATCACTTGGGAACTCGGCAAGAAAAGTTTGCCAAGGGTGTGGGGCAGTACATCGTCATCAATCTGAAATGACAACGTGATCCAATAGTATAGAAAATAAAAACTGGCTTATACCAGGTCACACTCGCTTGCTACTAGGTCCACGATCGAAGACAGATCATGGTTTAATATTATGTTGTGATTAAGGAGTTTTTCCTTCATTCAAATAAGTGAGGTTTTTTTAAAACAATAAAAGTCCTTTGTTCCTTCCAATCACTTAAGGGGGTTCGGTAGTCAAAAATTTTCAAAAATTTCATTTTTCAGATTTAAAAAAAATATTATTCTACACATTATCCCCGACATTTTGGTATATAAAACTTTCATGTTTGAGTCAGGAAATGTCCTGCAATCGTTGCCTGAAGTTGAGTATCTCCGAACCGCTTTTCGGTACCAGTGGAGTTACTCTGCTATTGCTTGTTCAACATTTGCACAAGCCATTTTTTCCACTTTTTTATGCTTATGGAAGTTGCTGTGAAGCACATTATTCATGTAGCAATAAAAAAATTCTAAACCCTAAAATTACGAGGTTTCATAAAGGTTCATGGAAAAGAGAAACAAGTTGGCACGCATCGTGACGTAATCGTCGTAGTAGGTACCTTTTCAGTTTATTTATTTTTCAATGCGTTTGACCCATTATCTCTGGAACTACGCATGATATCGAGATGATTCTTTTTAACATGTTTAATGTTTTAGGGCTGGGGGTCGTTCTGTGAATTCCGACACGCAAATCTGCAACGTTTTTTTTTCTTAGTTACCACGGACCGATTTCTTAGTTACCACGTTATATCGGCTCCATTTGGGGTCTAGTTGTACCAAGATGGTCACTGATCAGCTGAGTGAGCTCCAAGGCCATTTTCTCTCCTGTTGAACGCAGGAAGCTGAAATTTGAGAAGCAGGGTCAATGGAGAATGCTGAAGGCGCCTGAGTGGTCACTGATCAGCTGTGTGATCGGCAATCTAATTTCTCCCTTGCGAGGGAAAAACATTAAACATGATTAATGTTTTTCCCTCGCAAGGGAGAAATTGAACAGAGAGTTTTGTGTTATGAAAGAATAATAGTTCTACACATTAGCATATGCTTTTGTAAACAAAATACTTGGAAGCCGAGAAAATTTTTTTTGTTTGACTCAAAAAAAGGTTATCTAAAATAGCTGTACAAAAAAAGTTTAAAGATATTTTTGGAAAGCAATATGCTTATTTTTTGTCCTTGATTAGCTGAACAACATGAAAAAAAATCATGCAGATCGAACTTACCGTTGTCTAGATAATGGGTCACGAAAAAGGTTATTTTTACCCTATGACTACCGAACCCCCTTAAATTATTTGAGGAGAGCTTTCGACAACACTCTGGTTGTATTGGGGTGTGCGCATGGGTCGGAAAAACTGTTGTTTTTAAATCTAAACTGGAACTCATTCTGGGAATTTTGACACCAACCGCGACCTTGTAGCGTGAGAAGGCCTTTTTCTATGATTTTTCAAAGTTTCGAATGTTTATGACGTCAAAGTGGGCTGGTGGGTCCCGCCCAGGCGGGAGGGGCGCGTGACGTCACAAACATTCGAAACTTTGAAAAATCATAGAAAAACATCTACTCATCCAAAAAAAAAGAACGGCTGGTCAAAATTCTCAGCATGAGGTCTGCTTTCGATTAAAACCATTGTCAATCCAACAAAGCGATATGAAATCCGTTTGAAACTGAACCACCATGGATACTAGTAGAACACATTTCAAAAAGAATTTGACAGATTGGTGCTAAAATGAAGACATGATGACACGAAAAGAATCGTCGACCCGTAACAGGCCGAATAAGGTATTTCAGTCAATTTTTTTTTTTTGTTTCAAAAGAGTATGGCTCAGGAATAACGGTAATCGGGTCTGTTCGTCGAGACAATGTTTTTAAAAAATCAGAGAAGCTAAGGAAAGTTGAAGATTTGAATGGTGTGACGTAGCTAGCCAACTGTCTTTGAAAAAGTATCCATGCACAGAAACCCTTGGAGGACCTCTTGGATACTACAAAATACTACTCACACACGTCCGCGGCGTAGTCCTTGCCTAGTGTGTGTGCATTTATAGCGGCCCGCCTTTTTCAAATATATATATAAATATTTAATAAATATATATTAATATATAAATAAATTTAATATATAATATATAAATATATAATAAATTTATTAATATACAAATATTAATGTATATTAATATATAAATAAATATATAAATATATAATAATTAATTTTTCTACCACATGTTATAGTATCATTTGGCTTAAAGTTGTAGTATATAGGTTTTCAAGGGTGCTGAATCCAAATTTGAGGTCAAAAAACCTGAATTTCCGACCCACCGAAATACCCCATTGCGATCCCTTCGCCTTCGCGCCTGTCGCGGTTTTGAAGTCCGTCGAAAAAGGTGGATCCCGCGCTCTGATTTCCTTTCAATCGGACATGTCTGGTTCCGTAAGCAATCCTGAGCGTGATTAGTTTACCGTAGTATAAGTCCGTAAGTATAAGGGAGTTGGACTGAAAACGCTTCATGAGGTGTTGAGAAAACATTCTAAGAAATATTCCCGATCTAAATCTCATTGAAAAATAATAATAACAATAATAAATAATAATAGTAATAAATCAGGTTTTGGAAACTAATTGTCACCCCTAAAATTGACAATGTAACTTCAAAGCAACATCAGTCTTCCCTTCTTCTTCTTCTTCTTATTTCGCCGTTTCCAATCGAAGGTTGGCGATCCATGTGGCTAGCTCCAACTTATTGGTAGCAACTCTAAACACCTCAACTGAGGTACACCCAAACCATCTTCATATCGTGTGTAAATAATTATACACGAGTGAGCATGAATGCAAGGTCTGTAATAGACCACATTTTTTTGCGAACAAAAAGAGATAAGATCCCACTATCAGTGGTTTGGAAAACAAGCATCACGGATCACTATACAACATTGCTCAAAATAAATCTCGAAGGGGTTTCTTGTCATTTTGATAATAAATTAACTAATAAAATTGACTACGTCTTACTTGGTGAAAAATTAAAACAGGAAAAATGGTTGGATGTTTTACATACGGATAATGTCAATGAGGCTGCTGTGACATTCGAAAATGTATTAAATGACTACATACGACAATCCACGGTCACGAGTAATAAGACGACGCATAGAAAAACCAAACTTAAACCTTGGATGACAGATGGACTTCTTATTTCAATTAGAAGAAAAGAACAGCTCAGTAATAAATTGCGGAAACAGCCTTTTAATGTAAATCTGAAAAGCTACTATATAAAATTCAAAAATAAACTCACTCAGCTTCTAAAAATAACAAAAAATAATTACTATGGGGAGAAAATCGCGAAGGCGGGAAGGGACACAAAAAGAATCTGGAAAGTAATTAATGATAGTGTTGGTAAAGGAAGGAAATCGAGTGAAATTGGGTCTATTGAGGTCAACGGGGAGTATTTAATAGCAAGTGAAAATCCGGTGGCTGTAGCGAATGCGTTTAATGGCACTTTGCCTCCGTTGGACGGAGAATTACGGGATCAATGGACATTGATTATCTAGGGGATAAGGATACTTCAAGTTCGCATAAGCATGCTTTTTTGATAGTTAATGAAGACAAAATTATGAAAACGATTAACAGTTTGAAAGGGGGAACAAGCCCGGGTATAGATGGTTTTTCGGCCGAATTGATAAAGCGTTGTAAGACTTTTGTTGTCACTCCATTGGTACATATAACGAACCTTTCCTTCAAAACCTCTATATTTCCAACTATTTATAAACGAGCCATTATTGTCCCACTTTTTAAAAAAGGTAACCCTAAAAAACTAGATAATTATCGACCAATATCATTGTTATCTGTTCTAGCAAAAATTATTGAAAAGCTAGCTAAGCAATTTTTTGTAGATTTTTTGGAAAGGAACCACCTAATTAGTGATCACCAATATGGCTTTCGTGTTGGTAGAAGTACGGATGATGCAATTGCTCACCTAGTGTCTGACATAGTAAAAGGGCTTGATAGTGGCAAGAAAGTTTTGGGAATATATTTGGATCTAGCGAAAGCATTTGATACTGTTTCGCACGTCAAATTAATAAAGGCAATTCATGATTTGGGGGTAGATCAGGGTTTTGTAGACTGGGTAGAGAGTTACCTCAAGGACAGATACCAGTATGTTAGAGTTAATGACATTGCTGGGAATGGCTTGCTCTGTGACTTCGGAATTCCACAGGGTACGGTGCTAGGGCCGGGTTTTTTTCATTGTTTTTATTGATAGATTACTCCGCACAACTTTGGAAGGGGATATCGTACTATTTGCAGACGATGCGTCACTCATTATAAAAGGAGATTCCTGGCTGGACGTACAACACAAAGCTGAATTAAATATGTCCACATTAATGAGTGCCATTGGTGACTTAGGACTAATAGTAAATTTCAATAAAACTGATTTTATTACTTTTTCTTTGAGGAGTAATAATGTTCCAACAATAGGGATATTAAAGTGTCACCTTCCAACATGCGAGGGTTTTGAAGAATGCAATTGCCCAGTAATAAAACAAGTTGTTAGTGTTACGTACTTAGGAGTAATAATAGATCAGTGTCTCACATGGAATCTCCAAGTTGAAAATATGAAATCAAGATTAAGGAAAACACTTTATGTCTGTCGTGAGGTAAGGAATTTTTTAGATGTTAGTAATCGCAGGATGTTATATTTTGCATTAGTTCAATCATTGTTAATCTACGGGGTGAGTGGGTGGGGGGGTTGTAGTGAAGGGCTTATTGATTTGATTTATGTCTCTCAAAAATTAATAATTAAAACGTTACTTAAAAAAGAAATGAAATATTCCACACATAAACTTTTCGCTGAATTTAAGGTTTTAGAATTCCGTTCACTTATAAATAAATTAACAACACAGAAAGTGATGAGAGACGTATACCTGGGGAAATTTAAATTCGTGGAGGAAGGCAGGACGAGGTTGGGTTACCAGGGCATGTTACAGACCCCAATTCGTTTTACCACCTGTGGCCAAAAACTGTATGATTATAGAGGCGTAAAATTATTTAATGATCTTCCTCAAGAGATAAAAAATCAAAAACTGTACCCGATATTTAAACAAAGATTGGCAGATCACTACAGGAAATATTATGTTCCTAGCGTTACATAGGATGTAATTACCATGTTTCCTATTTTTATAAAAATATTCTTTCTTTTCTTTCTCTCGTAGATTTTTGATCTCTATTTTGTCTGTTGACAGCTGACATTGAAATATTGTTAAGTATTACAATATTTAAGTAAGTTACATAGGATGTAATTACCATTTTTCCTATTTTTATAAAAATATTCTTTCTTTTCTTTCTCTCGTCGATTTTTGATCTCTATTTTGTCTGTTGACAGCTGACATTGTAAAGTATTGAAATGTAGAATATTAACACGTCCTTTTTAGTTTTTAGTTTTTGTTTAGAACTCCTCCTCTTGGCACAAGCTTAGGCTTTTAGAGAGGAGTAGTTTGTTGTTATTTTCATTTGCCATTCATGTATATGTATGTCTAAAAAAATAAATAAATTTATATAAAAAAAAAAAAAAATCTCCTAAGGTCCTTCAACCAAGAATTTTTCCTCCTTTCAACCGAGCGAATCGATGCACATTAAACGAATCGAATTTTTCCTGCAGGCATTCTATTTCTGAACACTTTCCAGCTAACCATGCCTCTCTAGCATCCCTGCATTTTCTGCTAATCAACAGATCCATGATTTTATATTGCTCAGACTTCACACCTTTTGAGTAGTCTTCCCTAGTCGATTACGTTATAATGGTTCAAATCTCGCAAAATTACCTTACATTTCTTGTTAATTTGGGTGGGAATGGTTTTTTCATCCTAATATTTATAATTTAACCTAACAGTGAGTTTGGTGAAGGTTCTGGTTTAATGCAACATTATCATCATCATCTTGGGACTGTATATTTAAAGCAACATCCATATAATGGCCCGATTTATCGATGCCTTGACTATGTACCTATATTTTTTATTATTAGTTGTACAATAGTTACATATTAATATAATATTTAAATGAATATAATATATTCAGTTAAATATTATATTAATATGTAACTAAGAATAATATTATTATCATTCTACAAAAACAACTCTTTTGCAGGGAAAGAGACTAAAAAGTAGTACCCTGCAACAGTAGTGCCAAACTAAACAATTTCAGGTTGAAACATGAAAAAACAAAGATTAGTATGAGAGAAATACGAAACCTATTCCAACTTGTAAACCAAATCATTGTAACTAAATACCTTCGTTGCCTCCTTACTCATATTTACAACTACACAACTTCAGTTCAATTTATCATAAATAACATTGTCTATATGCGCTCAGAATAATGTTTTCTGCAGCTTCTCTTCCTAAGTATCCATTCAACGATTTTTTTCTTGAAAGATTTTTTTTTTAAACGTGATTTATTATTGCAACTGAATATTAAATACAATCCATCTAGCAATATTACATATCATTATTAAACTCCTTGAGAGCCCGTTTACAGTAAAACGCAGTCCCTTCTCATAACAGTATCTTCAACACTGAGCTATAACTGCACTTTAACAGCACTAAGTCCAGCGGTTTTTTTCGCTTGAGTCGCCGGAGTTCATCTTCGTTGTCCAAAACGTAGAGCATTTCCAGGTTCTCATGATTGTGGAGGCGTTGTTCGTGCCTCCTTGAGTACCTTGCGATAATTTCGTGGACTGTTTCCATCCCCAAGTCTCGATGAATATCATCGTTCCTCATGTACCAAGGTGCACGCACTATACTTCTCAGTATTTTATTTTGGGAGGTTTGGATTTTGTCAATGTTTGATTTTTTGGCACAGCCCCAAAACTGAATTCCGTAGATCCAGATAGGGCGAAGGATCTGCTTATAAATAAGCACTTTATTGTAGAGAGAGAGACGAGAATTGCTTCCCATCAACCAATACATCTTTCTGAATTTGATTTTAATTTCCTCTTTTTTCTTTTCTATATGTTTTTTCCAGTTTAATTTGGAGTCGAGGGTCATACCCAAATATTTAACTGCATCGGTATGGGGTATTTTATTTGAATTGATCTCAACATCTATGACTGGAATTTTTCGGTTAGTGAAGTTGATGTGAACTGATTTTGATTCGTTCAACTTTATTCTCCACATATTGGTCCACTTAGAGACCTCAGTGATTGACTTCTGTAATTACTAGTTGCAGCTTCGATATCATCATCCACGGAGAGGATAGCCGTATCATCTGCAAAGGTGGCAACAGTTGTACCTTCTCGTTGGGGTAAGTCCCTTGTGTACGATAGATAAAGGACTGGCCCTAAGACACTCCCTTGCGGGACCCCAGCTTTTATTGGCTTCAAGCCAGAGTATTGGTCATCTTGCTTCACCCTGAAATGTCTGTTTTCAAGGTAGGATTTTAGCAGTAAGTAGTACTGATTTGGGAGATCTCTGTGCAGTTTGTACTCCAATCTCTCGTGCCAAACCTTGTCAAAGGCCTGTGCCACATCCAAGAAGATACTAGCACATATTTTCTTACCTTCGAGGGCCTTTTCTATTATGTTAGTGATTCGATGGACTTGATCTATAGTTGAATGTTTTTTTCTGAATCCGAATTGGTGATTTGGAATTAAATTTCTATCTTCTATCAATGGTTTGAGACGTTTAAGAAGCAATTTTTCAAATAGTTTTGACATAACAGGGAGGAGGAATATTGGTCGATACCCCGTCTTCTCGTTTGGTGACTTTCCTGGTTTGGAGATCATGATGACTTCAGCAACTTTCCATTGGGAAGGTACGTGTTTCAGTCTAAATGTAGCATTGATAATGTGAAGCAATTTCATCACTGCTTTATCGGGGAGCTCTTCCACTACACGACCTGATATCAGGTCGTAGCCGGGCGTTTTTTTTTTTTTTTGCATTAATGTTGCTTTTAATTTCATCTTTAAGTTCCTTCAGTGTCACTGGAAGTATTTCGAGTTCGTCAATTTTTTCCGTCCGAGTTGTATTTTCGTCTGGTACTTGATTTGGTAATGGTTGAAAAGTTTCGAAGAGATGTTCAGCAAAAAGGTCTGCTTTCTCTATATTACTTCTGGCCCAAGTTCCATCCTCCTTTTTGATTGGAGGTGAGAGGACTTTGGGACGTTTCAAGTTTTTGGTAACCTTGTAGAGAGAGTACTCCGTATCTTTCTCCGCAGTCAGAGTAATTAGAAAGTGATCAACTGATTCATTTCCCATGGTTCTGATTAGGTGTTTAAGTTTGTTTGCGTATCTGTTAAGTATTGTTTTGTTTTCGGATGTTCTATTATTTTTCCACTTTCTCCTCGCTTTTCGTTTCGCATTCAGTAAATTTCTCAATTCCAATGGATACAATTTTTGATTGTCACAATTGTTGTTTTGAGTTACTGGTGTATTTTGCCAGGCTGCTTGTTGTATATTATTAATAAAGAGGTCAAGTTCATCTTCTATTTGTTCAGGGGTTTTCGTTGGTACTTTCAGGTTTATAGTTGTTTCCAGTTGTTGACGAAAACAGGACCAGCAAGTTTTCCTATTGAACAAACTTGGATTTTTTTCTCTCAGGATAACTTTCTTGAAAGATGTTCGATGATGTAACAGTGGTGTTTCGAGGGAGGAATCCAGAGCTCGATGAACAATAAAAATAATATAACTGGGACTTCTGGTAGTGAGAGAGAGTGTGGGTCTAGGGGCAGCCACATTTCCCATGTAAATGTCTGTCCCAATATAACTATGTCTGGGAAATTGACGCCTTGGCTTAATGCCGTAATGTTTTTTAAAGCACTCTCCCCTTGTTTGTTAACTTATTTGGCATTAATAAAAAAATATTGGAGCGATTGGTCGACCAGGATTTTCTTTGCCGTTAAGTTAGGTAGAATTTTGCAGTGCATTATGCATGGAATTTTGCAATACATTATCTGTGATATCTTTCAATTGACTATCCAAATAGGGTGAAATCTTTAGTCTTCTATTGTTAAATAGATCGTATTGAGTTAGCTACCATCGATTGATTCGATTATTATTCATCGGATCGAAACGCGATGAAGGGCACATCGTAATTCAATCATTATGGATTCAACAGAGGCGTAACGGGATTGTTCTCATCCATCGAGATACTCGTCGACGGGGAGTCGGATGAGCAGAATACAGATGAGGAAAGAGTGGGAATTCGCGAGGAACTTTGTTGACCTCGTCACGGTAAGGCAGTCGGAAGGCCAACTCTGCGGGTCTCTGCAGATCTCGATGTATTGCAGAGTTTCCTTCCAGCAGCTGCAAACTACCTGCCGCGCCTCCAGGGAACAATAACTTCACACGGATCTCTGCAGTACAGAATTACTGAACATCATTATTACTCCGCAATGAAATTACAATCTAAGAGGATAGGGCAACAGAGCTCCAGCTTCACGAGTGAATGAGGATTTCTTTGGGGATTCACAACATTCAATATGCACGAAGCCGTAATTTGTACTCTGAAACGAATTTTCTCTCTGAATAATATAAAATTTATGACGACCGAGGTGCTCTCAACCAGTGACGGGCACCGGGAATGATTTTTGTTCTACTTAATTTCAACTTCAGTTTTCATCAAACGCTAATCTAGGTGTATAAAAAATGTGTTTAATGGAGATATAATGCAACATAGGATAATGTATTTGAAATAGGACAATTTACGTTTCCCGTACAAACAGACTAGGCAGAGCAAAATCGTCGTCCCATGACCTTCGCGCCTTCAGCGGTTCTGAAGTAGATCAAATAGGCTTGATAATACCTTGATGAGGCACCGTCATGATGATATAAACTCACAAAATTTTTATAAATGAATAATAATGATACTTAAGTCAGAATGAATTGAAGCCAACTCAATAAATTGTTCATTCATAATTTCAACAATACTTAATATTTTACGCATTTTTTCAACTGCCAGGAAAGGAATTTTGGGAAAATTTGTTCAATTTCACAACGTTAAGAAAATATTTTCTTCTCGAGAAACTGTAAGAATGAACTAGTTAGCTGTTGAAATTGAAAATATTTCACAACAAACAGGGCTTACCCCAATAATTAATCTTGACAAACAATTTCCGAACTCTCGTAGATTTTTAAATTATTGGATACATTCCCTTTTCTGAGCTAACTTATTTCCTTGATTTTCATTGAATACCACTTCAGTTATCATATTCATAGTCATATGTCACGTCGAGGATGCATTCGAACCCTCAAAGCAAATTCTTATTTTCCAAAAGAATCGAAATCAATTTTTTTTCTCGAACTTGAAATTTTCTAGATAGCTTGCGAACTCTCAATCATATATGAGTGGGAATAACAGATTTGAGTTACAACTCAGGAAAAATATTTCCTAAAATATTATTCAATCGATCTAAAGATGCATCTAGCTGGGGGAACCCCCTCCCTCCCCATTGATACCTGGTTGACGGCGAAATTACCTGTATTAACTTATAACTGCTCACGAATTTCCCTTATATTGTAGAAGTAGAAGACCTTGGATTCCTGCTCACCCCGAACCCGTTCCTTTGAGGCTGTCGCTAATAATTTCTTCGAAGTTTTGTCACCGATGATGTTTTTCCAATGCCTAAATTTAGAGGGCAGTTTGGGGTACGCCAGTATGCCCTAGCGAGCGTTAAGACTTCGAGGGCATCGAGAGCAGAAATTGTACTCATTCACGTTACTACAAATGGTTTCAACGTTCCTAAGTAACATGCTATTCTGCCTTCAAAAACCAAAGAAATTTTTATTACATTTTGGATGAACGTGAAAACTTTAATTTTAACTGTAGTGAAGAGGAATTTCGGGTGTAGTTCGTTATCCGCCCCCATTTTGTTCTCTCTTTTGCAAGCACACCTGACCTCCTTTTTCAATTTTTGAGGAGTGTTCCGTAAACTAGATTTCATCTTCTTGAGCACAATCGTGACGAATTATAATTTTTGATTGGTTAAGATTGGGAAATTAGGTGTTGAAAAAAGTGGGGGCGAATACCGATCTATTTCTCTAGTGAAAAAGTTCGGTATGCGCCCCCACATAGTTAATAATGGAAAACACAACATTTTTGGTTTAAATAATTCATTTATTAATATGATTATTACTTCTGACACATATTGTGGTGTTGTATTATTCTATGGTTGGGTCATACAAATTCTTGATGCAGTCCAAAAAATGCTCAAATGGATCTATGCCCATTGACTTCACACATCTCCTCCACAAAAATTCGCACAAGTGTGAATGAACTTAACTTAACTTTCGATCAAAGTTATTCTCTGCCTCACCAGTTATCTCTCCCAAGAAAACGTCCCAGGCCGAATCAATGCAATTCGGTCGTGGGGGCGGTTATCGAACTTTTTCTCTAGGGAAATAGTTCGGTATACGCCCCCCACTTTTTTCAATGTCTAGTTTCATTGCTAGGAGTATTTGAAAACATAAGTGCGGTATATTATTCATACAGTACATGAAATCTAGTTTACGGAACACTCCTCAAAAATTGAAAAAGGAGGTCGGGTGTGCTTGCAAAAGAGAGAACAAAAAGGGGGCGGACAACGAACTACACCCGGAATTTCAATCTGACAGTCAGGAAGGACTGGATGAGCTTTGGGTCAAGTGAGTCAAGGATAAAGATATTTTACAATACGTGGGTGGGGTGTCCAAGCAGTATTAACTCCGTAAAAATGTGGAGGACAATGTTTGTGAAAAAGAAGAAGAATGTAGTAAGTTATTATGTTACGTAAGATGTAATGTTGACGAAGAATACTAATTCGGATCACCTCTGCTGGGATTCGCCTCCTGATTTTCAAGAGATAACCTCTATACATCATCTGTTGCTCTTTACTTTTTATTTGTTTTAGAGGTGTGTAAGACAAGGTCATTTGGCGGATTCGAATCCCAAACGATCACTCATTACAGAGACCAGGTCTTTTGAATCCTTTCACCCGTTCATTACGTTCATACACAAGACAAACAACCAACCGATCAAGTCACAAGAATGGGTTACAATGAGTGGTGATTTGAATGAATCGAATGAGCTAAAAGACAAAAACGAATGGAAGATCGATTCGAATCGTATGAATCAGTCTTTGAGTGTTTTTGATCTTTCAGTTTTGTCTTTTTAGTCCTCAGGTCATTCGAACGTAATTCTTCAATTGGATGATGGAAGGTTTTGCTTAGAAAACCACTTCCATCTACTTCTTTCCGTTGATACTTCCAAGTAATTTTCACACATTCATGATCCATGTGCAATTAATTTGTTTTGTTGGCCTTTTGCTGATGTTCGCGGAATTTTTCCGGAAAACTCGATTGGTGGGCTGATGAACGAATGACCGTGTTCATTTTGACAACCCGTTCAGTTCAGACAAGGTCGTTTTGAAGATAAGGTGTTTTCAATACGTTCACTCCTGACGGCCACACCTCTAATTTGTTTATTCGTTGCTAGTAAACTTGGAAAAAATTGAATTGTTTTTTGATCGCCCGTAACAAATTATTCTATTGGAATTTCGGTTTTTATTTAAATTGAAGCAGAATTTTGTCCCCTTCAATAAACTAATGAACCGTTTTTCTCAAAATATGAACCGTTTTCAAGTTTTGAAAACTCCAAACGCATCTTATTAGGACCCAAATAGACCATTTAAAACAATAAAATCTTTTGCCCCACGTTTAGCAGGAATCGGCCCTTCACAAGGTGTCCATACATACAATCTCAGTCCTCCCACAACCCGATTTGAGTACCTCCTCTTTCGCGCGCCTTCGACGCGTTGAAGTCGGTCGAAAATGGCCTACAGACTACAATAATCAAGCAACTGGCTGGTTACGATCCCCAATAAATCGCGATCGGGTCAAGCATTTTTGGATCAACAATGTTTTGAATACGAAGAAAGCCAGCTGGTCTCACCTACTTCACGGACAATGTTTCATAAACCATGTCAAGGGTCATAGATATGAGTAGGGTGTCACACAACTCACCGGGCTATCGCTGGAAACTATGATTCTTATTTTTGGAATGTTGTGCGTATTCATGACGTCTTGGGCGAACTCACGCGCGGCAATGCCAAAGTCACAATAATTGTCAATTTCCCAAAATGTGGAATGGAAAAAAGAAATAACTATGGAGGAGCACGAGGACTCAACGAAGACTTGGAAGCAACTGGGGGAAGGAGCGCAAAAGTTATGCGGTCGACCTGACCTTTAGTTGAATATCACTGGGGAAAAATATTCAAAATAATAAGGACAGGCGGGGGGGGGGGGTAGGAACACAGAGTTCCATCTAGATTAGTTTGGTGAGCAGACACGTTCGTTGTCGTGATTTAAAGACATTCTTTACGGGATTTGAACGAAAAGAACTTCTTAAAAAGATAATAACATTAGTTGGAAATCACGCGACCAAATGCTTATTGTTCTTTACCTTCAAGAAATGAAGAGAAGAAGATACGAGATTCAATATGGAGTGGTAACCACCTAATGAGTACTCACCTAATGGGTATTCACGGTCGGGCCGTTCTCGACGTGTTAACGTGTTATACGTCGAGAACGTGTTTAACGTCGAACGAATCGGTCGTAAACATGTTATCAAAGTGTGTTATGAGTCGTCGTAAGTTAACACCCCCGAATGGTCTGTTAAAGTGTGTGCTAAACGTGTTATCCGTCGCAACATCAGAAAGAAAATGGCCGATAACTTGCCAGCTGTTTTTCAGTCAGTTTACTTGTGAGTTAATTAGTTTCGTCTCTGGAAGGAGTCTGTTGAGTTGGAGTTCGTTTGTTTGTCTCGGTTATTTTGTGAGTTATTTGAGTTGGAGTTGAAGGTATGGAGGTACGGAGGGAAGAGAAAGGTAGTTGGGAGGAACAAATAGTTGCAATGAAAGTGAAGGAAAAATGCGAAAAACTGTTTTCTTGACCACTTCATCATCAACAAGTTCTTGTTTACAACTTTTCTTCGACATGACTGCAGTGAGTAATCCTCAAATTTTCAGTGTAAAAAGTAAAAAATCTGTAAACAATATAGGTGGTATAAAAGTTGTCTCCTGTGGTAAAAAAACTTTGCTTGTTTCTTTGCCATGGAACAAACAGTGATGGACGTTGTAGATTTTTTTCTCCTCATTTTTACCGAATTCATGGCGTTTTCCCCTTCTCGTTCACACTTCCTCCACCGAATCATGCCACACAATGACCATACGACCCTAATGGCTGCGATCTAGCCAGGTAATCGAAGAAGAAGGAGTGATGAGACTTCAACAACTTTAGCACGTTTAACACGAGTCGACTGGGGTTGTTCACGGTTTTTTTGTTTAACAAGTTTACCACTTGAAACGTTTAACACGATAAGCTCAACCGTGAATACCCCTACTATAAGTCTACTGTCTGATTTAACACCAAACTTGTCGATCTACCTAAAATACCACCAGTCAGAAAATCAGGAACAGTGTCAAACAAATAATTTCGCGGAGCTTTTACTTAATATTAATATTTAATGTATAGTATTATCATTAATATTCATAATATTGAACGGTCTGAATTAAGGTCCATCTATCGGTATGAATTAGCTCTGCAAAGTGCGTTGCTGTTTGTTATTTATCGATGTTCGGTGAGGTGATTGATTAAATTTCAACGGTTTATTCCATCTTCTTCAAGGAAATATTATTTAGCTGGTGATATACAACACTAAACTAGGAAATCGTTGTTACACATGCCTAGTAGACGTTTAGAGAGGATTAGATCGATATTAATAACGATTTCGTAGTTTTGTGTTGTATATCATCAACAAAATTATATTTCCCTGGAGATGGTGGAATAAAACTTCACTCAGTATAATACCAGCCATAAGAGCTAATAGGGTAGGGGCGGCAAACACACAACTCTTTGAAGGAGGAACGAGTCTCCAACAACAAAATGGGACATCAAGAATCGACCGTCGAATTGTCAGGGCACAACGTCTCCTTCAAACTACAGACGGAGCTGAACTGGAAAAATCACGCGATAACAGAGCTAGCACGGCATGGATCAGGAACCCTTCAGCGAAACTATGGGGATGGAGGTCGTTGGGTATGGTGAAGGTCCATTCTGGTTCTCTACCAACGGGAGTGGGGAGGACAAGAGGCAGGCGTACCGGCAACAGCCATCTATGCCGAATGGGATGTCAAACACGCGAAACAGCCTCGCATGTGCTCCAGATTTGCCCAGCCGTGGTAAGACCCAGGTGTGCCCGTCACAATTCTGCCCTGAACCTTTTAGAAGCCTACGCTCGCCGTAAAGGATGGCCAGTATGTTTAGAGCCACACTTTAACCTGGAAACGCGAGGTTATCGTCCGGACTTCTTGGTGGTAACACCAAGAGGAGCCTTCATTATTGATGTCACAATGGTATCTGGCTCCGGCCAGAGATCACTTGCAGACATCAATGCTTCCAAAATTCAAAAATATTAAGTTGACGCATTACTAGAGGCTGCAGCAGCACTTGCAAACATTCAGCGAAACCAACTAAAGGTGATTGGAGCAACGATCACCTGGAGAGGGATATGGCATGGCAAGTCAGCCAAGGATCTGATTCGGGCTGGTTACCCACTGTTTATCCTGGAGTGGATGACCACCCGAGTCCTAACAAGAGGATCATTCATCTGGTCTAAATTCAGGGCTACGGCCACACGACGCCCTGCCACGGCTCGAGCAAATGGGCCCCGTGGGACCTGGAGCTGAACTCGAACCCCATGGGGAGGAGAAGCGTCGACTGATTTTTTTTTTTTTTTTTTCCGGCAGGTAGGTGAGAAAATCTTTAAGATCCACAGGTGGAGTTGGATCTCGTAAGATACCCTGAAGGATCCGCGACTTCAAGGTTATGTGGGATTCAAACCCACTAAAAAAACACCTCCTTTTCTCCCACGTTGGATGATCAGCCTGGAACTGTTTAACACATTACTTCAGGCTGAGTCCTGGGGCACTTCATCAGTTCTGGATGGCGGGACGGACCAGGTGTTCCCTTCTCTGTCTCTCTCGTTCTAACAATGTCTTCCTTGTCAGGATACCCTCTGCGTACGCTGCCACAAGACTCCAGCTCCTCTCACCTTCCAGCATCTTGCTGACGACAGCTTCTGGTGTTGGAATTTGGAGTTAATCCCAGCTCTGCCAGCAGCTGGCTTCTTTCAGCCGCCAAATGGGCCCCGTGGGACCTGGAGCTGAACTCGAACCCCATGGGGAGGAGAAGCGTCGACTGATGGCATAGCCTGAAGAGGCACAATCCTCCCTCCATCACTTGTGGGATAAGGTGATTCAACCTTGTCCCTCACCCCAATGTCCGAGGTCGGATCTCGGACCCTGAAACCAAGCAGCCAGATGGACATGACTGCTGAGTGCTGAAAGTGCTGATACAATGCTGTGATGTAAATATTTATGTACAATACCATCGATTGTAGTGGTGAAGTATTTTTTTCCGGCGGGCGGACGGAAAATTTCGATTTCCGGATTATACGTACCTTGAAACGTAAAACATCAAACTTTGAGTCGATTCCAAAAATATGCAAAAATATGCAAAATGAATAAATTAATTTTTGTTGAGATTCTCCTATATTTCCATTTTTTTGCAAATACTTAATATTTAGCAGATTTTGGACTTTTTAAAATAAAATTTAGGGACTGTTTCATGACAACCAAGGAAGTTGGATGATAATAGGAGAATGTAATAAGTACGAACTTTGCCTAGCGTACTAGCCCACAACACACCAGAGAATGATCGATTGCGAATGATACGTGAAGTAGCGCGGGGCCAGGCGATGCTAGGCAAACAGTTCAAAAAAACGAATTTTGCAGAACTGTTTTGGATGACAGGTGACGATCAGCGGGTAGGCGGCGTAGGTCAGTGCGAGGGTCTAGTGTACCTATACCCCCACTATAGCAGCATCAGCCAAGGGAAACAATCGAGGAGCTGTTTCGTGGCCTTGAAAGCACAGAAAGGTGGAAGATGGGCCATGGGTTACTCTTCCTTTGCAACCAGTTATCAAATTTCTTGAAGAAGAAATTCTTTATTTCTTTTAGTATGAGGCGTTTAGTCCATATAAATAAACTCGACTTTGAAGCGAAAACATGTTAGGTAGTGACAATGGCAAAGCTTGATCTATACAGAAAAATAATAAACCTTTGTGTAATAATTTGCTGCGTATTTCATTCTTGTTTATTCCTTTCAGACAGGTGTTTGCCTGACGAATATTCTCACCTGACGCCACTGGGTGCAGACCAGCTCTGACAAAATGCATGTTCTCGCCCAATTTAGTCCAGTTTCGGTACGTGTTCAGAGTTGTCACAAGTATGGACATTACAATGGAAATGGTTAAAATTATCCGTAATTCTCAATAGAAATTTCTAACCTTCGTTTCTTCTCTTTTCTTCTGAAACCTCACCGGGAACTATTATAAGGCAGACAAGGGCGAATTCTTATTCATAAATACGATTATGAATAACATCATATCTGAGACTTAATGATTATGAATACGAATACAGGTATCAATATGAAATGAATGAATATTCGAAACGATCACAAATTCTTATAGGATTTTTCACGTAGAATCGAATGAGACCAACCCCAGGACGCTACGACCAACCGTATAGACTCTACGACGAAATTTCCAGTAAAAATCATAATTTTTTAATGATTTCCAGTGCTAATCGTTTTAAAAAAATACGATTTTCAGCGGAAATTTCGTCGCACTTTCTATTCGGTTGGTCGTAGCGACCTGGTATTGGTCTCATTCGATTCTGCGTGATAAATCCTATAAGAATTTGTGATCGTTTGGAATTTTGATTGATTATTTTGACAATGTTAGGTTAGAAATATGTCCAGAGTTCGGGAGAAAATCATTTAAAAAAGTATGATTTTCATGGAAAATCGTTTAAAAAAAATTTGATTTTTGAGGAAATCATAGAAATAATCATAAAATTGTATTCAAAATACGAATACGGAGGAAAATCGTATTCAAAGTGTGAATACGATTGTATTCGTATTCATATTCATACCGTTATTCGTATTCATAATCATAAAGTCGCAGATATGATTTGTATTCATAATCGTATTTGTGAATAAGAATTCGCCCATCTCTGTTATAAGGAGTTTCAAGTGACAGCCCATATTACGGTATGTTCAAAGTCATTTAGGCACGAGTTAACGATGGCCTATCAGGAAAAAATTTCATATGTGAGTCTTTTGCGTCAAGTAGAAAGGATTCAGAGGGTATGCGTTAGAAAATTTGCGGATTCCTTTCTTTCGGTAAAATAAGGGAAACTCTAATACTTATAAACCAACGGTCGATAGCTAAACCACCAGGCTTCTATCTATCTATTGATTGGATACTCCCGATCATGCTATTTAAATTTGAGTTTTATTTTTTGAACGGGAGGAACTACGAGAAGGGAAATTAGTCGGATAGCGCTCGCCGAGTTGACGCCCAAGTATAAAATCTTGGACTATTGATTAGGCTTAATCGATACCGGACTTAACCTGCCGCTACTTTCCTCGAGATACCGTCACCACCGCAAAAACTCCCAGCCAACCCTCAGATAACACGAATTTTCATAGCAAACAACCTCATCCTATCGTGGTTTTTTATTTGTAAATATCTCCCCTCCCTTCCCCTCATCCTTTCCACACAACTCCCCTTTTTAGTTCGTCTCTTTACCATCAGATTCGCATTAGGGGAAGCGAGAGAATAAATTTCCTTTCACATCGAACGTCAGAATACAAATATAAGGCTCGTAAAACCACCACGGGAATCTGTGGTAGTAAAATAAGTAAAACTCGGAACACGTCTGCGAGAAAACTCCTCAATATGGCCGCCGCCTGTGGTATTTGTTTTCACTTCTCTACCATTGTTCCTCCTCAAACCACAAACCACTAACGAAAATTGGTCTAATTTCATCTGTTCATTCATTTCACACGATTCGGATGAATATACCGACTGGTGATTGTTATGAGAAATTTCGGGACTTCTCGTATTTCAACAACAAGTTAGGGTTCAACGCCCTCGCTAAACGCCAAATTTCAGCTCGAAATTCCGTATAGTTTCTACATGAACGGTATTTTGGCAACTGAGGGCGCAGGAAGGGCGGATGTTGATTCTATACAACCTGGCTCTTTATATCCCCTCTGCACCGAGCGTTATTGGAAAGCTCTCAAAAACGATTTCTGATAAAATAGTGGAAAATATTATTGTTTTCTACAATATTACACCATTTATAAGTACATTAAAAAATTAATTACTCATCACCATTGAACTTGATATCCATAGTTTTTTTTAAAAACAACGTATTATAATTTCCACTTTACAGGGTTTATCAAATATGCTACCTATTAGCCGAAAGTAGTTTTTTAATAACCAAAGCTTTCCCATTTGTTTTATCAATGAAATGAAGAGTTTTAATTGTTGGAAGTACAACAAATCGATAAAAATTGCCAGCTTTTTCGATTATCGTTAAATAATTTCGAAATTTTTGACGACAAAAAATTTTCTTTTTTCGGATAAATTATAAGAAATTAGAAGGTACCTGAGGTTGGTTCTCCGTAACCATTATGGGCGCGGGGGTGAAGGTTGGCGGACGGCGCTCGTGTGCTCGGGGGTGCTCGACGCAATTGCACTCTGACTAGATTCGAAACCGGACTGAGGGGGCGCTCCTGTCGAGTCTCACCCCGTCGCTTTTCAACCCCTATTGCCAACACAACCCTCGCTTCTTCCCTTAAACCACCAGACCTCCACTTCGCACCACAGCTTCCGGCTTTGGCAAATTTCGGTGCTGCTCGAGAATTTCGAAAAAATTTTTATTTATTTCTTAAAAATCGCTGCAAATTATTACACAAAGGTTCATTATTTTCCTGTATAGATCACTTGCCAGCAAAGAACACAGCTTTGCCATTGTCACTACCAACCAATTAAATATTCGCTAATTAATCGAGTTCATTCAATAAAAGTTTTTTTGGACTACTATTAAAGCGCAAAGGGCGCTATGTACAAAAACAGAGTTATGAGAAAAACGCAAAAGAAGTTTTCACCAGTGCACAATTTCTAAAATTGGCTTTTTACGATAGAATCGTTAATTTCTTCAAGAAATTTTCAAGCTATAATCTTCAAGATGGTCAATAACAATTTTGTTGAATTTGAGTTAAACAATTTGAAATTTAAAAAAACACGTGAAAGATGGATGGAATTAGCGCCTACGCGTTAAGGTATCGATAACAAGTTTATTTTGACAGAAAATGCAAGCAAAACATCGTTACCTGGGAGTTGTGGGTGTCCTCATGTTCATAACGAAATTTGGTTCGTGGTTGCTAGGGATGCACAACATTGAGTGACACGAAACTCTATTAGGGGGAAGAACAAGATATCACTCCCGTCAATTCCTAAGAACGCCCTGGACGATTTTGTCCAAATTTTTTTCTATTTTCAAGTTTATTTGTCCTCTAATAGAATTTTATGGTAACAATTTGGTTGAAAAAGTAAGGAATTACAGTTAAAAAATAGGTGGCACGGTGCCACTGGCACCCCAGGTGCCGTTCGGAGACCTAGAAGTTGGTAATAGGAGCTGGGTGATACAGGGTGCAAAATCAAGTACAGTCAGACAGTTTTCTATTGAAATTTACTCTTTTATTTCTTTAGAAAAAAACTTCTAAACTAAAACAAAAGATTACAACTAATTTTTTTAGGGGAATACTAATTAGGGGAACAAAAGATTACAACTAATTTCTTTAGGGGAATACTTTTTAGGGGAACTAATTTTTCGTTGTTGAAGGGGGCGTGAGATAGGTATGGCATTTTTGGATGGGATTCCAAATCTGAAGAGCACAACTGCTGTCCTGCACAACTGCTTAGCAGGTGTGTTTGTGATTGTTTTCCACTTATATCTATGCATTTTGGCAAGAGCTGCCAATGCCGAAAGTCAAAAGTTTGGACCACCATTTTCTACCCTTCAACGTGATTTGTACGTAGTGAATCAAAATTCAGGTCAAATCGGTCCACTACTCCCATGAAGGTGTTTCAAACGATCTCACCCCAATCACAAACACAAAACACGTAACATAATAACAGGCACAAACACCATACACGAGAAACTCCGAAGAAAAAACGAAGAGGGACACATAGCGATCCCAGTAGAGCGATCCCCTGAACAAAACAAAGAAGACTGATACAAACATGACACTAACAACACAAAAAATTAATTACTGAATAAATAAAAGTACGATCATGATCAATGAATACAATCATTCATGAATTTCTAATTGTTGAAGTGGAAAAAAAACAAATGTTCCACGATAAAAACGCCGAAACATTCCAAATCCAACTGGGCTCGAGACGAGGTTCAAGTCGAGTCAAAGTAGGGCTGCCGCCGAAAGGCACCTTAGGTGCCACCAGTTCATTCAGGAGGTATTTCGGCACTATGATAGACTAACATGCATTGAAAACCACATTACACACTTAGTACAGGTATTAGTTATTGGAAATAAGCGGAATTGGAAGAATGATTTGCCTTTGTCTATCCATTTACACTCAAAAATCGGAGCGGGGTCACTGATGGACGATTTTCTCGCAAGAGGTCAACTTCGAACTGATAATATTCTCACGTTAACACGATTGGAGGCGCCCTATACCAACCTGCTGAATCTTTAGGTTCAGTAGATGACGCTAGATGCCGCCACATCCTCGAAATGCCATTTTTGACGATACCAGGAGCGATAGAAATAGCGGCACCTGTAGGTGCCTTTAGGAATTGATGGGTTAATAGCACAACTTCGAACGGAGATTTGGCCTACTTCTAACAGTGGACATTCATTTGCGATTCACACTCGAGTTTCTGCTTTATCATTCGTCCGAACTTTGAGACTTCAGAGGGAGCGAACGGTTGGTCCTATAGGGCTCAGTGAGTGGTCTCATTTGATTATTAAATTAAAAATTTATGAGAAAAACAATGTACATTAAAATATTCGTTTGTTTGTTTTGAAAATGTCAGCGCCTTAGAAGTGACTGACAATAACCAAAGCTTCAAGGCACAACTAGACCCCAAATAGAACCCACATACCATATTTCATCAAAATCGTTCCATAGTACCTAACTAAGGAAAGTGCTGTTTACGGTGGACGCAAGACGATCGAAAAAAAGTTTTTATTCGATCTTCGGATTCTACGCAAACCATCAAATTTTCAGGGAACTTTTTTTCTTGCTCAATTCTTATGGCTCATTATTGAAAATAATAAACCAAAAACCATCGTCCGCCGAACTGCCTTGTTACTACCTGCATACTAATTGAAATGAAATAAACGTACTTACTCGAAAGATCTTCCTCATTTATGACACAATTTTCGATGGTTTTCACGAATATTTTAGCGATGAGGGAGAAATGAGCGTTTCTTGATTTTGAAATAATTCTTTTTCCTCCGTTTTAGGGATAAAATGATGTTAGTTGGAGATATTTTTCACTATTGATAATGATTTATCACTATAATATAATACTTCAGTTTGACCATGAATGGCACTGCTGCTATTTCAGGTAACCCAAAACACGTCGACTGGCATAATTTTGACCAGAAATACTGTTTGTTTCAATGTGAGTGTGTAGTGAGTAGTAGTCAGAGAGAAAGATCGGGGTTATTGGAGAAACAATGACAGAACTAAGTAGCAGCACATTGTCTCACACGGTTGAAGAAAACAACACAATTTCACAAAGATTCACAGAACGTTTTCAGAATGAAGAGATGAGGGAGACAGTAGGAGAAGACTCCCATATTCCGTATACAACTGGCGATTCACAGTAGTTCATTCACAAGCCCCACAAACGCTTCAAAGAGATCCGACCAGAAGCCCCTTCAATGCTGTTTGTCCCATCGCTATCTCTTGCTAGCCCTACAAAGCATGTTGAAAAAAACAATTTCCAGAAACTCTGTTCTTTTTGCTACAAATATGAATAATTTGTTTGTATTTGGATTTTTCCACGAGTACTACAACTTCAGAGGGTGGAATGATAGCGAGAAACCATAAAACTGAGATACCCTGATTTTGCAAGATTTTCCATACATAAAAAGGGAATTTTTCCGATAATGTTTCGTCGTGAGTTTAGAGTTGCAGTGGAGAAGCTTAGATAATGGAGGAGGGTATACGTAGGTGGTTTCATTGTCGAAATAATATAAAGCGTGTCTACCAAAGAGATGGACCGAATTTCAAGGACCGATTCAGAAACTAACTTGCAACCAAAAATACATCCAAGCAATTTTTCAACCCACTCAACAGGCTTTTTGGTTTATTATTTTCAAATATGAACCTTTAGAATTGACCAAGAAAAAAAATTTGACCCCCCCCCCTTCACCCCCTGAAAATTTGTTGGATTACGTTTCAAGGTACGCAGAATCCGAAAATCGAATAAAAGAATCGTGTAAATGACGAGTATCTACACTGCATGCAGATACATCTGTACATGGATATGTCTTATGATGTGTTATGAGAAAATGGCCTTGGAGCTCACTCAGCTGATCAGTGACCACTCAGGCGCCTTCAGCATTCTCTATTGACCCTGCCTCCGTAAGGCTTCAAAGGGATCTGTTGGATGACGATACCTATTTTCCTCTCACGATCATGTTGACATCTCATTTGTTACTCACGATCATATGTTAGTAAACATGCGCATAATTCAGCTTTCCGTACAGGCACATTCATATTAGAGACCATGTACCATGTTTAATAAATTGAGAGCTTTCCAATGAGTGGTGAACGATTTTTGTGGGGTGGAAAATGAGGAAGTTAGTTTTCCCTAGGAACGATTGGTTGTACGTGAAAAGCATCAGAAAAAATAACTCGGATTTTCTTGGAAGGAATAATCATATTATCAGGCATAAATGAAAAACGCTGCAAATCATTGCTCAAAGGTTTATTATTTTCTGTATAGGTCATCCTTCTGTATAGATCACTGGTTCTCCATCAATAGCACCTACCACCATCTGTATTCTCCCTTGACTTTCCCTCTCAAATTTCAGCTCCTGCGTTCAATAGGATTGAAAATGGCTTCGGAGCTCACTCAGCTGATCAGTGATCAGAAGAGTGAAGAAGATCTCCTCGAATGCTGGAGACGCCTGGAAGAGCACTTCCATTCAATAGGATTGAAAATGGCTTTCGAGCTCACTCAGCTGATCAGTGATGTGAGGAGTGAAGAAGATCTCCTCGAATGCTGGAGACGCCTGGAAGAGCACTTCCATTCAATAGGATTGAAAATGGCTTTGGAGCTCACTCAGCTGATCAGTGATGTGAGGAGTGAAGAAGATCTCCTCGAATGCTGGAGACGCCTGGAAGAGCACTTCCATTCAATAGCATTGAAAATGGCTTCGGAGCTCACTCAGCTGATCAGTGATCTGATCAGTGAGCAATGATTTGCAGCGTTTTTTACCTACAAACATTGTTTTTACCTACCAATTTTTTTTTACCTACCTACTATTGGTAGGTACTACCTACCACACTATAATGGCTTCACACCTTCACAATCAAGTTTATAAGAAAGAACTAAACGCTTCACACTCGATTCGAAAAATAGAAAGCTTGATATGGAAATTTGATTACTGGTTACGCAGAAGGCAAAACTGTATACAAATCGAAGAAATGAACAGCGATCGCATTTTAGTCAGATAAAATTTGAACGGCGATTAGACCTCTTTTGCGATTCACACTCATGATTCTGTTTTATCGAAGGAAAACCTTCAAATACTCGTAGGGACCGAACGGTTTGTCCTACAGAGCTCCGGGTGGTCTCAAAAATTTTTAAAAATTCTGTACTATTTAAAATTGGTGAAAAAACGATACCTTTATTTCGAGAGTTTTCGAGCTAGGGCACTCTTGAAAATTTCAACCCTTAATTTTCACCCCTTAGAAGTGACCTACATCAACCAAAAGCTTCGCGGCACAACTAGACCCCAAATGGAGCCCATATACCAAATTTGAACCAAATCGGTCCAGTGTTGCTAAGAAAAGTGCCGCGTACGGCGGACGGCGGACGGCGGACGGACGGAAATTTTTTTATTCGATTTTCTGATTCTACGTTCCTTGAAACGTAAAACATCAAATTTTGAGGGGGGGTTAAAAATTTTTTTTTCTTGCTCGATTCCAAAGGCTTATTATTGAAAATAATAAACCAAAATTAATAAAAAATTCTGAAAAGTATCTACACTGCATGCAGATACATCTGCACATGGATATGTCTTATGATGGCAATTTAAATGATGAGCTCATTCAGCTGATCAATGACCACTCAGGCGCCTTCAGCATTCTCCATTGACCCGCTCTCTCAAATTTCAGCTTCCTGCGTTCAACTGCATCAGAAAAAAAAGTTGCATTGTTTTGTGTGTCGAAAATTTTGGAATGACCCCCAGAACTAAGACATATCCATGTCAAAATTGTGTGCCGTACGCGGCACTTTCCTTAGTTGCCATGGACCAATTTTGATGAAATTTGGTACATGGGCTCCATTTGGGGTCTAGTTGTACTCATAAGATTTTGGTTGATGTCGAACACTTCTAAGAGTTGGAAAATAAGGGTTGACATTTTGAAAAAGCCCTAGCATAAAAATTTTGATAAAAGGTATGTTTTTCTATCAATTTAAAATAGTATTGAATTTTTAGAATCAAATGAGACCACCCGGAGCTCTGTAGGACCAACCGTTCACTCCCAGTGAGAACTTAAGTGTTGGACTTTTGATAAATCAGAAACACGAGTGTGAATCGTAAAAGAGGCCTAATCTCTGTTCATATTTTAGCCGATCAAAATGCGATTGCTGTTTGTTTCTTCAAGTTGCACTCAGTTGTGCGCCCTTAGCAACCTGTAATCAAATTTCCCGATAAAGGCACCCATGACTCCCTATTTCTCCGAATGGGTCGGGAAAACTGTTTATTGTTGTTTTTAATCCAAACTAGTCCTCATTCTGAGAATTTTGACACCAACCGCCACCTTCTAGCATGAGATGGATGAGATGATATTTTTTCTATGATTTTTCAGTTTCGAATTTTTATGACGTCACAGTGGGCTGGGGGGTCCCGCTCAGGCGGGAGGGGCGCGTGAAGTCATGAACATTCGAAACTTTGAAAAATCATAGAAAAATATCCACTCATCTTAAAAGAGAACGGCTGGTGTCAAAATTCTCAAAGTGAGGTCTACTTTTGATTAAAAATTAAATGAAAAATCTGGCCACCCCCCATCGTAACTGTTTACTTTCTCGACTCGGAAGGTTAATTTTTGGAAAATAATCCAGAACGATGAAAAAAGTGTCTATCTATCCAACGCTGGTCTCTGAGGTCCAGCGTGCTTGATATCCACGCAAACTAATTTGAATGCCAGGCCACGCCAAGGGAGTAAAATACGACTTCACGTCATGGAACGCCTTTCCTCGAGAATTATCGCTAATTATGACGAATAGACCTCGGATAAAAACTCGTCATCATTAGAAGAATTCTCACTCATTTATTTCGATTGAATTTCGCAGGGTCTCACTAATTTAGGAACGAACGAGACCAAAAGGTTAAATTTAAGATACACGATGGAACCACGCCGAATTTAAGACCATACGTTCCCAAAGATGTAAGAGATCGAGAATTGTAGCTTCTGACCTCACCTTTGAGTTTAGCTCTCTCCAAAAATTCGAAACTATATCTCAGTAACCACTCCTCGATCTGTCCAAAATAAACTAAAGAAGAAACGTGGGACTTAATTTGGTATCTCTCTGGTACAAGTTCTCTAGCTTGCAATCGTTCGACTGTGATACCTACCTATGTTTTGGTTCCTATTATTGTAATTATGTTGATGTGATTGTTTGTGTGTTAATTGTGTTTTGCTAAGGAGTGTGAATGTAAATTATTAAGTATGAATGTGATTGTTTAGTTTGTCCCCTTGTGATTTGGCCGGGTCATTTGGCCGAGACCGGCCGGAGGCCCCCCTTGGCGATTTTGGCTCTGGATCGGTGTCCGGTTTGGAGGGGGGTGTCTCACCTCTTTCCCTTCTCGGCTGTTGGTCCTGGGACGCCGCCATGGTGGGTGGGGCCCGAGGCCGGCCGGGAGGTTTCCTCTCACACTCAATTAATTTTACCTTGATGACAAATATAGCTTTTTCAGATTGAATTAAACAGTTTTCAAAATGAAGTCAACACTTTTCAAAATGAAATAAACATTTTACAATATGAATTAAACATTTTACAAAATGAAATAAACTATTAACAAAATGAAATAAACAATTTACAAAATTAATTAAACACTTTCTTATATGAGTTTCAGAAGCTTGTAAACAATAATTTGAACGTAAGAAGGTATTTCCATCTCGTTATTACGTGAAAGGCACACTCAGAAGAGATTATCATCAGAGTATAATGTATGCACGGTCTTTTCCATATTCTCCCCAACTGGTCAACTCGTTCAAATTATTGTTTACAAGCTTTTGAAACTCATATAAGAAAGTGTTTAATTCATATTGTAAATTGTTTATTTCATTTTGTAAAATGTTTAATTCATATTGTAAATTGTTTATTTCATTTTGAAAAGTGTTGAGTTCATTTTGAAAAGTGTTGACTTCATTTTGAAAACTGTTTAATTCAATCTGAAAAAGCTATATATAAATGTATTATATTGACTATTGTCACCGCAGAATGTTGTTACGACAAATAAAATTGAAACTGAAATTGGTTCAAAAACTATACTTTACACGAGTACAATTTTTCCCGTAAAAACAATTTTCAATCTAAGTAGGTATATTAATTAATCGAGAGTGTTATTATTCGATCTAAACACATTACTTTGCCAGTTATAGTCGAGTTACACTCGAGCTCCTTAACGTCCATTTAGACGAATTGCCGGGCAATTTTTTCCTCTACTTGAGAGATAGATCGAGTCTCCGGTAATAATTGCCCGGTGTTGCTCCATATTGTTGGGAGTTGTTGAGAAGCCGGCAACTTTTTCCCGGCTGTTTTTGAAGTCCGTCGCCAGTGAGCTTCAATTGCTCGTTTTCCGTAATTTTTTTGTGGAGAGGGAGGAAGGTGACATTCAAAGAAATCATAAGGAAATGCAATTGATTGGTTTTTTACTTTTTGTAAAAATAGATTCAAATATTGATATATACATTTCATAAAAATTAAATTGTCCAAAAGGCGTTTAGAAAGGATTGCCGAACTCCACTCTCGCTGCCATATCTTTCTTTTCTTTTTAGGACGTCCCACAGTAAGACTTGGGCGTCCTAATGCAATTGATCTGGAGTAAAGTTGGACACCACTCAACAGAAAAAAATAACCACACACTAATCCGTTTTAAACCATTCTGAATCCAAATCCGCGAAAAAAACCATAGGTGTATGTCTGTGTGTGTGTATGTGTGTGTGTGTGTGTATGTCCGTGTGTGACAAAATCTTGTGACGTCTGCCCGGGCCTCAATTTCCAACCGATTTGCGTAGTTATTTTTTGTTCGACTCAGAAATCTTCAAAAATGCTCACTATTTCACCATAAATTTAAAAAATCCGCAAGGGAAAGGGGCGAGTGGGGGATATTATTCACAAAATATCCGATTATTCAATATTTAAGCTCCTTTACAGCTTACTAATTGTACCCAAGCTTTGAAATTGAGGAAAAATTGTCATTATGCCTCCGGATTTTCGTGAATTATTCTCTGTCCCACCATGGAACTAATAGTGGTGCCACCATGGTGCCAGGACACCATAAACCGCATATTTCGAGGTTTTTTTTTTTTTTCACTTCGAATACGGATGTGAACTTCGACGGACTGCCTACCAAAACTAACAGATGAGAGTTCAACGTTGCGACGTATTACCGCTTTGGTGCCAGACTGGCACGATTACCCGGTAGGGGGGGGGGGGGGGGGACTCGAATTACCCGGTAGGGGAGGGGTGGACTCGAATTACCCGGTAGGGGAGGGGTGGACTCGAATTACCCGGTAGGGGAGGGGTGGACTCGAATTACCCGGTAGTGGAGGGGGGGAACTCGAATTACCCGGTAGGGGGGGGGGAACTCGAATTACCCGGTAGGGGAGGGGTGGACTCGAATTACCCGGTAGTGGAAGGGTGGACTCGAATTACCCGGTAGGGGGGGGGGGAACTCGAATTACCCGGTAGGGGAGGGAGGGAGGGGGGCTCGAATTCGCATGTTGGGTATCGGATGTTGGATTTTGAAAAGCTCTTCAAATTTGAGGCTCCCATGCCGCGAGAAATTTTATGGTGGATAATATTGAGGGAGGGGGGGGGCCACTGCTTGACACGTGAGTATACCGAGCCAAACACTCGTCTGCAAAGATCACAGATTTGCCATTGTTACAATTCTCTTTACCTAACAACTATACAGGGTGTCCCCGAACCCCCCCCCCTCCCACTGCTCTAATGGTCCAACTAGTGGTTAAAAAATTTTTTTTTTGAATTTTCATCATTTTTCTCAAGTATATCAAATGTGACCACGGTGCGCATTGCGCATGTACGCAACATCAAAATCGGTCCATGGGAACTAAGGAAAGTGCCGCGGACAGGCGGTAAAATTTGTATTCGATTTTCGGATTCTTCGCACTTTGAAACGTAAACCATCAAATTTTGAGGGTTTTTGGTTTATTATTTTCAATAATGAACCTTTGGAATCGACCAAGAAAAAAAAAAATTTAACACCCCCTCAAAATTTGATGGTTTACGTTTCAAGGTACGTAGAATCCAAAAATCGAATAGAAATTTGGCCGTCCGTCCGCCGTACGCGGCACTTTTGCCACTTAGCATTGACCGATTTTGATGAAATTTGGTATGTAGGCTCCATTTGGGGTCTAGTTGTGCCCCGAAGATTTTGGTTGATGTAGGTCACTTCTAAGGGTTCCAAAATCAATTTTGAAATTTTGAAAACGCCCTAACTCAGAAAATTTTGATATAAAGGTATTTAATTTCTTCAATTTAAGATTCTATAGAATTTTTAGAACTTTTTGAGACCACCCGGATCTCTGTAGGACACCACAAGGAGATGAGTGATTCATTGTTTTGTTCATTCTATATTAATTATTATCCTCGCGATGGAGAGATGTCACACTGATGGAGAGAAACATAAAAGGCATTTTCACACATTTTTGTAAAAGTATCAAAAAGTATCGATACTTTTTGATACTTTCTAGATGTATCAATACGATATTACATCGATACTTTTGAAGTGCCGGACATCCCTACTTGGACCCTTCAGTGCTTGTTGGAACGAGATTTAGAGTTCCATTTGTAGTTGTTGGAACAGACAGATTGTAATTGAACCGAAATGTAATCTGAGAGTGTGAATCGGAGGGACGAAGGGAGAGCAGCGAAGAACAACAAATCCGCCCGCCTCCCCTCCCCGTGACAGAAGCACCTGCTTAACACTTTCAGTGCGTACGACTCCACAGTGGAGTCGTTGTGATGCCTTCCCGCTAGCGTACGACTCCACAGTGGAGTCGCGCGCAATCTTTCAGATGGCCCCACTTCTTTCATGAACTGTGCCTCACCTCCAAATATCTGGAACTTCCCGCTATTTTTCCCTCGTTCAGTATCAATGTGACAAGCCATGACCTCTGTCGGAGATCTGCACATACATCATAATTCATCATAGGTCCACTAGAGTGGGACCATAATGTTTCTTGGCCGAATGTTGTTTTCTGTCCGCAATTCACGATTTTCTACAATGATCTTTGAACGATTTCGTCTTCATTTGCTATCTACCCGAACTTTGAGTGTTTTCACAATTTTTTTAAATGGTTATTCTCCGTTTTGCGCAATCGAACACGAATTTTAGCTCTCCAAATAAATGCGTTTGCTCTGTAAGTAGGTACTACCTCTTTTTGTTATATTTTGGATTTTCTGAGAATATTTGTGGGTAAGGGTTTGATATAATATAGGTAACTTTGTAATTTTATAATAGGTATCTAACTGAAGATTTTTTTAATTCAATTTTTCGTAACGGGATTTTTTTATACCTTGCATTTGAATAATTTAGTGATTTTGAATTTGTGATTTCTTTCAGTATTATTCTTTTTTTAAATATATTCATTTGAATGAATTTTTTTAATGTAATTGTATTGTTGTAATCATCTTATATTCATTTGGTTGGTTTTTGTAATTCAATGTATCAACCCAACTTTCAACCAATGACTTTTACTGAACCAGTATGTAATTTAGTACAATTTTCAAGTCATCCTTGGGGTTTATCTTACGAAAACTGCATTATTTATCTGAAGTATTAGTCCATTCAACCGGCTCAAGGGGCGATTGTTGTGGGTTTGCATATCCTAATAGTTCGCCCTGGCGTACGACTCCACAGTGGAGTCATTACTGAAAACACATCAAAATGAAAAAATTTCTCCACTATAATTCTATTTTAGTGTCCAGAATATCAAAAACCAACTTCATTATCAATTTACCTCCAGAAAAATGTTTACGCCAGGGGGAGTATGTCACGATTTCAGATACGCATTGAAAGTGTTAAACAAATAAACCGCATAGCAGTTGAATAGGTGGAGTTGGCCCAGTGTGAAGTGCAAGTGAGCGTCTGTAAGGTGCATGGTAGTGGGTCGTGGGGGGTGCGTTGGGGGGGGGGGGGGGTGGAGGGGCTCGAGCGCTCGCGAGGTGGACTATCGATTGCGCTGCAGCCTCGCTCGACCGAAGAGACATCTATCCACCGCCGCCACCAACCTCCTCCTCCTCCGCTGCCAACCTTACACGACTAAATTTCCCTTCTATTGCGTACGATGAATTCACTAAACATGAATTAAGGGGGATACTTAAACGCATTAATTTTGGTTTATTATTTTCAATAATGAACCTTTAGAATCGACCAAGAAAAAAAAATTTTTAACACCCCCTCAAAATTTGATGGTTTACGTTTCAGGGTTCGTAGAATCCAAAAATCGAATAAAAATTTGGCCGTCCGTCCGCCGTACGCGGCACTTTTGCCACTTAGCATTGACCGATTTTGATGAAATTTGGTATGTAGGCTCCATTTGGGGTCTAGTTGTGCCCCGAAGATTTTGGTTGATGTTAGTCACATCTAAGGGTTCCAAAATCAATTTTGAAATTTTGAAAACGCCCTAACTCAAAAAATTTTGATATAAAGGTATTGTTTTCCTTCAATTTGAGATTCTATAGAATTTTTAGAATGTTTTGAGACCACGCGGAGCTCTGTAGGACAAACCGTTCGCTCACTACGAGAATTTAAAGTTTAGACGTACGATAAATCAGAAACACGATTGTGAATCGCAAAAGAGGCCTAATCTCCGTTCAAATTAAAGCTGACCGAAATGCGATCGATGTTTTTCTTCATGTTGGATGGTTGGTGGCTTTGCAGACGAGTGATCTATATAGAAAAATAAAAAATGATAAACCATTGTGTAATAATTAGCAGTGTTTTTGACATCGATCTGTCTTTTGGCTGGAGATCAAGGAATTTTTCGCGATACGTTTTTTTGCCATGAGAAATGTAACGCGATACCAGTAAACAAAATCACAGCTACATATCGGCAGCTATGAAGCAAGGTTCTCTAAAATACTGCGTTCGGAGTTGTTTTTTGTTTATTTTTAAAGGAAAAAAACTTCTGTTTATTCATAGAAAAAGTAAATAGGTAGGTACATAGTATTAGAAGAAATTCTACGTTGTTGATCACAAAACTTGACATGAAGTATCAACCTACTTCATGGTAATAAATTATTCATAAAGTATCTTGTGTGTATTCAATTTCATCATTTTCACACCTACATCAGTGGACATATTCATGATCTATTGTTTTTCCTTCTAAGGGAGGAATTTCAAGGTTTTTTTCTTGGTCGATTTCAAAGGTACATTATTGAAAAAAATATACCAAAACGAAAACCACAACTTGGGAGTCGAACGTCGAACTCAGCTGGGACTAGCAGCACGTCTGGTTACAAAAGTGTCAATAGGGTAGATGAGCCGGACAGGCCCAGTAGACGGACACTGGTGCAGTTTTCCCTTTGTAAATAAGTCCAGAGTTTGTTGGGGCGATTGTGTCTATGTCCTTTTCCTTCACAAACCTTCTCTTTGCTAGGAACAAGTCTACTAACCTCCAAAAAGTGTAGCTGTTAATGTTGAGAAATTGACAAAAGTGGTACAACACAGCTTGTACTGAAACCCCTTGATGGAGTTATCTGTTTGGTTGTGGAGGTGCTCTGAGGAAATAAGACATGGAAATCACATGTTTCGTTTCAATTCAATGAATCTCATTTCACTAGTGTGTTGTTATTAACCTGAAAACGTGGAATTGGTGTAACAGGCGATTTCTTAAATAATCACTTGAAAATGGCCTTGTCCGTCTACTGGAGCTGCGAAACACCCAACTTTCAGTAGGCGGACAAAGTGTCCGTCTACTGGGTATGGACCAAAAACTTGAAAAATCCAGTAAACGCACACCCTCATTTACCTATGTAATGGACCTAGTACCTCCAACATCCTATACACTCATACCAAAACTTTTTCTGTAAAGCAATTGTTGTGCAAAAATCTTTTATTGTTTTACCACAAACATCCTCCTATAATTAATTCTGAACAAGGCCATCCTTACCAAACTAGGTATGTAGTTGAAGGGAATGTCATTATTCCTCGACCTAGACTCCAATTAACAACCCGCAGCCCGAACTACGTCATCAGCATCATCCATAGACATTTAGATAAGGAGATGAAAACTCCTGCTGATTTCTCAAGGAACAGTTACAAAAAGAGAATATTTAAGTTTTTGATCGACAATGGACCCCTGCAGATCGAACACTGTATGTCCAGCCAGTATATTTAAAAGAAAAAAATAATAAATAAATAAAATAATAATAATAAATGATTTATAACTAGGTACACCAGAGGAAGTTATCAATCTTCAATTTTAAGGAAGCTCAACAACAACCCCCAGTAGCAACACAGACTTAGTCTAGTGCTACTGGTCATTGACGCCACTTTTTAGAAGTTTATAGTATTATTTTGTCTATGTTATCCCTATGCATTTTGTTCTTATCTTTTTTCCTTTGCTTTTTTTTTTATGTCAATAACCAAATTTCTTCTTCTTCTTCTTCTTCTTCTAGTAACGTTCAGTCTTTTTCTTAATAATTCAGAACAAACCGTTCGCTCACTACTATAATTTAAGGTTTGGACGGACGATAAATCAGAAAGACGTTCAATTATTTACTGATTTATCTTCCGTCCAAGCCTTAAATTATCGTAGGGAGCGAATGGTTTGTTCTACAGAGCTCCGCGTGGTCTCAAAAAATTATAAAAAGTCTTTAAAATCTTATATTGAAGGAAAAACAATACCTGTATATCAAAATTTTTTGAGTTAGGGCGTTTTCAAAATTTCAAAATTAATTTTTTGACCCTTGGAAGTGAGTTACATCAACCAAAATCTTTGCGGCAACACTAGACCCCAAATGGAGCCTTCATACCAAATTTCATCAAAATCGGTCAATGCTAAGTGGCAAAAGTGCCGCGGACGGCGGAAGGACGGCCAAATTTTTATTCGATTTTGGTTTATTATTTCTAATAATAAGCCTATGTGATCGTATCGCAAAAAATTTTTATAGCCCCCCCTCAAACTTTGTCACTTTACGTTTCAAGGTTCGTAGAATCCAAATTTGCAATGTCCGTCCGCCGTCCCCCGTCCGCCGTCCGCGGCACTTTTCTTAGCAACACTGGACCGATTTGGTTCAAATTTGGTATATGGGCTCCATTTGGGGTCTAGTTGTGCCGCGATGCTATTGGTTGATGTAGGTCACTTCTAAGGGGTGAAAATTAAGGGTTGAAATTTTCAGGAGTGCCCTAGCTCGAAAACTCTCGAAATAAAGGTATCGTTTTTTCACCGATTTAAATAGTATTGAATTTTTAAAAATTTTTGAGACCACCCGGAGCTCTGTAGGACAAACCGTTCGGTCCCTACGAGTACTTGAAGGTTTTCCTTCGATAAAACAGAATCATGAGTGTGAATCGCAAAAGAGGTCTAATCTCCATTCAAATTTTATCGGACTAAAATGCGATCGCTGTTCATTTCTTCGATTTGTATACAGTTTTGCCTTCTGCGTAACCAGTAATCAAATTTCAATATGAAGCTTTCTATTTTTCCAATCGAGTGTGAAGCGTTTAGTTCTTTCTAATAAACTTGATTGTGAAGGTGTGAAGCCAGTATGGTGTGGTAGGTAGTACCTAGCTGGTAGGTAAAAAAAAGTTCTCTCGCATTTCCTTACTTTTTGGATTCTACGTACCTTGAAACGTAAACCAACAAATTTTGAGGGAGTGTTAAAAATTTTTCTCTTGGTCGATTTCAAAGGTTCATTATTGAAACTGATAAACCAAAACCAGTGCAAAAGAAGAGAAAAATTGGTGATAGTTAAAGGGTCCATTGAAGATATCTTTTGATAAATAAGTATAGAAAAGATGAGACCAAAAAAAAAGTCTGAAAAAGATTGATTTTAGATTTAAGAAACTTATGTTTGGTGGTTCCAGATACTAACTGGTAATCCATTTGGTAGTTACTTACCAACTGAATATTGTTGTGATGTTATACCACCTCTGTAGGTTGGTTGTGATTTAATTTTCGGGGTTTCCGAACTAAAAAATAATAATTACACCTATTTCTTTTGAATGACCACTGTTTTTTCACAAAACCTGAATTCCTCGTGAACTGTCCGTCTACTGGCTCCCATATGTCCGGCATTAGGAAAAACGTGTCCGCCGACTGGGGTTTTCTTCTAAAATTCACTGAAACCATTTTTGCTTCCGAGTCTACCAAGGTAGCGGAAGCTTTGTTTTCACTTTTCAAGGACGAAAAAAAAAAGTTCTCCAAAATCAAAATGTTCACTCGCGTTTTGCGTTTCAGACCTTTCTGAACAATTTTGGTTCCGTGTCTGTCATGAATTCCTTGTAACGCGCATAACTGTACGAAGTTATTGTCCGATTTCTATGAAATTTTCAGGGATGTTACAGATTAGTATTTAGAAGGTCTTCTTTGAAAATCATTACCTTCGGACTGATAGTAGCCGCTGCGCATGCGCAAACGTGAATTCCTTGTAACGGCCATTACTTCCACATTTTCCATCCGATTTCAATGAAATTTTCAGGGATGTTACAGATTAGTGTTTAGATGGTCCCCTATGAAAATCATCACCCCCGGACTGATAGTAGCCGATGCGCATGCGCGAACGTGAATTGCTTGTAACAACCATAACTTTCACAATATCTACCCGATTTCGATGACATTTTCAGGGATTACGCGGATTAGGTTGTAGATGGTCCCCAATGAAAATCAAGGCCTTAAAATTTACAGTAGCCTCTGCGCAGGCGCAATCGTAAAATCCTTTTAACAGCCGTAACAGTTGCGTCTGAGGTGAGGATCTCAAAGCCATTCAACAAACCCCTCTGTGGTTCAGTAAGCAAAGTACTGGACTCACACCCAGGAGTCCCAGGTTCGACTCCCAGTCTTGCCATGAAATTTTTTGATTCCAATCACTACCGCACTCACATTTTTCGTCCGAATTTGATGAAATTTTCTAGGATTGTCCAGATTAGCGTGTAGATGGTCCCCTATGAGGGTAGTGAAAGGTACTTACAGATTGGTGTTTTCAGATTAATTACTATGCAGCGGATCATCTATATAATCGGGTTATGGATACGAGGAAGCTATGTGCCACACCCACTTGGCAGACTTTTTGAATTTATTTTTAACGATTCTAACTTATGGCTCTTATTTTTTAGCCCTGTCATGAGGTTGTAGAGCAAAAAGAAAGTAGGTTTTCTGAACGGTTAAATTTGTATGAACTGTCAAAGTCATCGATGTAGTTAGGTGTCAGACTACTGGCGCATTTACCCTATATCGAAAATGGCGGTCGTCACGAGTTGCGCCGTCAGATCTCCCGCCTCAATAGTCTGCATTGAAAGGACTCTAAATCACGGGAGACGATTTAATTGGGTTCCTCGTCCTACCAATTAATTTTCTTCTTAGTTGTAAGAACTTCGGAAGATAAACTCCCGACTTATGCTACCAGTAATTTACTGATATCGCGATTCAGGAGAAGCAATTTTACCTGAAAAGCCATTCCGAACGAATATTTATGCAAATTAAACCGGTATATTACGGGAAGCGGTAAATAAGAGTGATTTGAATTCAGATGAGCGAGTTACCGTTGTGCGCCAGAATGGAAATGAAAGAGTCGACGAAAACTTCTCCGCTTTATTTATTACAGAACTGAGTTTCCAACTGTTGGAAGGTGCTACATTTCGCCATTCATTAGTTGGTTGAGCTTTACGGTGGGCTCTGAATGGTGGTGGCAATTCCCCAAAATTCTGAATTTTAGTTTTGGTTTATTATTTTCAATAGGAACTTTTGGAACCTAATGAACCTTTGGAATCGAACAAGAAAAATTTTTTTTTAACACCCCCTCAAAATTTGATGGTTTACGTTTCAAGGTGCGTAGAATCCAAAAATCGAATAAAAATTTGGCCGTCCGTCCGCCGTACGCGGCACTTTCTTCACTTAGCATTGACCGATTTTGATGAAATTTGGTATGTAGGCTCCATTTGGGGTCTAGTTGTGCCCCGAAGATTTTGGTTGATGTAGGTCACTTCTAAGGGTTCCAAAATCAATTTTGAAATTTTGAAAACGCTCTAACTCAAAAAATTTTGATATAAAGGTATTGTTTTTCCTTCAATTTAAGATTCTATAGAATTTTTAGGATTTTTTGAGACCACCCGGAGCTCTGTAGGACAAATTTAAAAGACGAGAATTTAAAGTTTGGACGAACGATAAATCAGAAACACGAGTGTGAATCGCAAAACAGGCCTAATCTCCGTTCAAATTAAAGCTGACCGAAATGCGATCGATGTTTTTCTTCTTGTTGGATGGTTGGTGGCTTTGCAGACGAGTGATCTATATAGAAAAATAAAAAATAATAAACCATTGTGTAATAATTTGCAGCGTTTTTTTCTAGTGAAGGTTATGGATTGGAGAGAATCAAACTGATTCAGTTCCTTAAGTTGTTTATGGAAATAACATATTTCTCCCAATTTCGGCCTCTTAATACTCACCAGACATCAGTCCATCAAACTCACTTTTATTGAAATCAAATCACAACCATTATTCATCAATAGTTAGTCGCATGATAATAAAGTCCGCCAAGTGGGTGTGGCACATGGCTTCCTCGCATCCATAACCCGACTGTATAGATGATCCGATGCATACCAGTTAATCTCAAAACTTACATTGACTCCCCCCCATATAGGTGACCAACTACTTGACAACCCGCACAATCTTTGATAATTTCATCGAAATCGGGTGGGAAATTTAGAAGTTACCGCTCTTAGAAGAATTTTACGTTTGCGCTTACGCAGAGGCTATCAATCGCCTCTATGATTGTCATAGGGGACCATCTGCACGCCAATCTGCACAATCGCTGAAACCTTAATCGAAATCGGACCCTCAACTGCGTAGTTTTGCCCGTTACAAGGATTTCATGACAGACACACACGGAACCAAAGTTATTCAGGAAGGCCTGAAACGTAAAACGCGAGTAAAAATTTTGATTTTGGAGAACTTTTTATTTCAACCTTGAAAAGTGAAAATAATGCGTCCACCACCTTGGTAGACTCGAAGAAATATTAATTAAATTGAGAAAATGTCGATGGCTAAGAGACATGTGTTATGAAAATTCTAAATTCTACTCGTTTCTGGAGAAAGAAAAAACTCTTCTATTTCGCTTGCTTTGGATCTGTATACCTACAAGGTAGCAAAACGTGTTGATAACACTTGTCTTAGGTAACTCTTTTCAAATGAGACCCCTCATTCACCCCTCAACCGATTTTGGTTTATCGCGCGCAACCCGCTCAGCGCGCGCTCAAAGATGCGCAACCGTGAAGTCAAAATGTCCACCGAGTTCGATATTTAGGTATTGTTTTTTTCTTCAATTTAAAATAGTATTGAATTTGTAGAATCGAATGAGACCACTTGGAGCTGTGTAGGACCAACCTTTCGCTCCCTACGAGAACTTAAGGTTTGGACTTACGATAAATCAGATACACGAGAGTGAATCTTAAAAAAAGGCCTTATCTCCATTCAAATTTTAGCTGACCCAAATGCGATCGTAGTTAGTATTGACATTTTCATGTCTTTGCTTTGGCACATGAACTGAAAAAACGTCACGAAAACTTGCTCACGCGATACCAATAAATACAAAAAAAAGCGTCGTCCCACGACAACCCGAATTGAGTACCTCCTCTTTCGCGCGCCTTCGGCGCGTTGAAGTCGGTCAAAAATAGACTCACTGTGTTGCGTAGAGAACAATCAACTGTTTTCTTATTTTGATGCTTGGGTACATGAACTAACAACCTTACTTCACTACCTTGTTGTGTAGTGGTTGCAGTGGCGTCAGGTGGGAATATTCGTCAGGCAAACACCTTGACCAGACTGAGAGGAATAACCAATCATGAAAAACGTAGCAAATTATTACACAACGGCTCTTTTTTACAGATCAACCGCCTGCAAAGAAAACAGCTTGCCATTGTCAGTACCTTCCAATCATGTTTTCGCTTCATAATCGAGTTTATTTAGATGAAATAAACGCTTCACACTTCATTCAAAGAAATAAAGAATTCCTTCATTAAACTTGATTACTGGTTGCTAAGGAAGCGTAACCCATGGCATAGTATCCATGGCTCATGTTTCAATTTTCTCTGCTTTCAAGGTCACGAAACGGCTAGTCGATTGTTTGCCTTTGCTTATGCTACTATATTGGAGGTATAGGAATACTAGACCCCGCACTGACCCCCCCACCTACCCACCGATCGTCTTTTCTTAACCAAAACAGTCTCCCAAAATTCATTTTGACATTTTCATGTCTTTGCTTTGGCACATAAACTGAAAAATTGTCACGAAAACTAAGCAAGTCTTGCTAATGCGACCAATAAATAAATAAAATAGACTCACTGTGTTGCGTAGAGAACAATCAACTGTTTTCTTATTTTGATGCTTGGGTACATGAACTAACAACCTTACTTCTACCTTGTTGTGTAGTGGTTGGCATATAAATGTCCCAATGTGTTGCAGACTCCTATGCAAGTATTTAAAATTGAGTTTCTCCAAAAGACTACTTTCGAATCGAGTTTACAGTACAGTAATGCATCAGTTTCCATCATATAGTGTTTCATGACAGTTATCTAACAGTCGTGAAAAAACATCCGATTTCACCTCATAACCCTCGCTGGTTACCTTACTAGAAAACATCTTTATAAAAATAATAGTAAATGTTCGAAGGAAAATTCATGAAACTAATTTCAGTCTGTTTTCTACCTAGTAAAATCGTCATCCACTCGTTGGGAAGATCTCGATTTATGTCGAATTTGTATGCTGACTACTTGGCTATAGAAACAAAGAAACCACGTTAAGCATGGTGACGCGGACAACATTTTTTTGAACTGCTTGCCTTGCCGGTCCCCGCTCTAGTTCACATACCATCCACAATCGATAGTGGTTACCAATCTCGAAAACCCTCTGATGTGTTTTGGGCTAGTATTCTATGAAAAATACGTAGGCACTTATTACATTCTCCTATTTCATTTAACTTTCTTGGTTATCATGAAACAGTCCCTAAATTTTTTTAAAACTTTCCAAAATCGGCTAAATATTACTTCCAAAAAATGGAAATATAGGAGAATCTCAACAAAACTTAATTTGTCCATTTTGCATATTTTTAGCAGGGTAAACAGTGTTTGCTACGTTTGCCTGAAGGAGACGCCACTGAGTGGTTGACATGAAAATGTCCCAATGTGTTGCAGACTCGTATGCAAGCATTTCCTAATAAACTTGATTGTGATTTCTTCTTCATTCTTAAGCGATGGTTTTCAACCATAAACCTTTGGAATCGACCTTATCGAGTTGTATTGAGTTCGCGTCCTCAGCAACCAGTAATCAAATTTCCTCATGAAGGCACCCACAGCTCCTTATATCTTCGAACTGAATGTGAAGCGTTTATTTTTGGTTATTATTTTCAACAATGAACCTTTGGAATCGACCAAGAAAAAATTTTTGTTAACCCCCCCTCAAAATTTGATGGTTTACGTTACAAGGTACGTAGAACCCAAAAATCGAATTTTGGCCGCCGAATTTTTGTTAACCCCCCTCAAAATTTGATGGTTTACGTTTCAAGGTATGTAGAACCCAAAAATCGAATTTTGGCCGTCCGTCCGCCGTCCGCGGCACTTTTGCCACTAAGCATTGACCGATTTTGATGAAATTTGGTATGTAGGCTCCATTTGGGGTCTAGTTGTGCCCCGAAGATTTTGGTTGATGTGAGTCACTTCTAAGGGTCGAAAAATAAAGTTAGAGTGAATCGCGAAAGAGGCCTAATCTTCGTTCAAATTTTAGCTGACCGAAATGCGATCCATGTTTTTCTTCAATTTAGTTGGGGGTAACAATAGCAAAGCCGTGTTCTTTGCAGAAGAGTGATCAATAGACAAATAATAAACCTTTGTGTAATAATTTGCAGCGTTTTCGTTTATGTGCCAAAGGAAAGACATAAAATGTTAAAAAGATGTTTTTGAAAAACGAGTAAATGTGAACTAGGTGGTATCAGTACTTAACCGAGTATTTGTACAATGTAGAAGGTGAGAAGAGAGCAGTCTTTACGAGTCCACAGCTGGTACGACCTCCCACGACCTTCACCTCCCGAGTCTCATCAACCCGAACAAAAGAGACTTTCATCGACCTGTCTGCCGCCTTCAAGACCCGAATTTCCGAGATTGGATTCTCCCGAGGATTCCTCGCTCGTTTGAATAGTTTCTCTAAAATGGTTCACCTAAATAGTTTAGGAAGTTGAGGAGGCGATGGTGATATTCATCACGAACATGATAAACACGAGAATTCAAGTGAAGTCAGTCAGGATTATACAGGAGTCTGAGGTTTTACTTTCCTTATCTCACCTAAATGACAACAAGGAAAGTATTGTAATCGGCTTCCGAGTCTACCAAAGTGCGGAAGTTTTGTTTTCATTTTTCGAGGTTGAAAAAATGTTCCCAAACCCGTTCCGTGTCTGTCTGTCTGCCATGCAATTCTAGTAAAAGGCAAAACTATACGAAGTTATTGTTCGATTTCGATGACATTTTTGCGGGTTGGCGTGCAGATGGTCCCACAAGGAAATTTACGTTTGCGCATGCGCTCTTATTACAATCAGTCGCGAGGCAAAGATTTTCATAGGGGACCATCTACACTCCAATCTGAACAATCCTGTAGAATTTCATCAAATTCGGTTTTAAATTCGGCCTTTCAGGCCTCGCCTAACTGCTAGAGCCGTTGGCTGAAATTCAAAAAACGCTGCAAATTATAACACAAAGGTTTATTATTTTTCTATATCGATAAATAGTCTGCAAAGCCACCAACCATCCAACATGAAAAAAATGGATCGCATTTCGGTCAGCTAAAATTTGAACGGAGATTAGGCCTCTTTTGCGATTCACACTCGTGTTTCTGATTTATCGTAAGTCCTACCCTTAAATTCTCGTAGGGAGCGAACGGTTTGTCCTACAGAGCTCCGCGTGGTTGAGTTAGGTAGTGCGTTTTCAAAATTTCAAACTTTATTTTTCAACCCTTAGAAGTGACCTACATCAACCAAAATCTTCGGAGCACAACTAGACCCCAAATGGAGCCTACATACCAAATTTCATCAAAATCGGTCAATGCTAAGTGAAGAAAGTGGCGGACGGACGGCCAAATTTTTATTCGATTTTTGGATTCTACGTGCCTTGAAACGTAAATAAACAAATTTTGAGGGGGTGTTAAAAAAAAAATTTCTTGGTCGATTCCAAAGGTTCATTATTGAAAGTAATAAACCAAAATGGAACATGTTTCAGCCGCGCTTTCCGGCGGAGTAGGGATGGGGTGGACGGGTGGGTATTAGTCCAGGGCTAAAGCATGTTTTCCATGCTAAAATGTAGAAGTTATGACTGTTACAAAGATTTTTCGTTTGCGGGACCATCAACACGCCAATCTGAACAAGCCCTTAAAAATCCATGAAATTAAAAATATAATATATATAATAAAATTAAAAATAAGTGTAAAAGTTATGGCTGTCACAAGGAAATTCACTTTGGCAGTGCCCACTATCAGTCCGAGGAGATGGTTTTTATAGGGAACCATCTACACGCCAACCCGCACGATCTTGAAAGTGAAAGCAATGTTTCCGCTACCCTGGTAGACTCGGAAGCGAAAATACCAACAATTTGTGGTAAAAAACTAAATGACAATTTTTAACAAAAGTGCAAAATTCGAAAACTCGTGCCTTCCTCTATTTGTGAAAAATGGGGATAATATAATGATAATAATATAATATGATGATAATAATAATAATAAATAATAAATAATGATAATAAATCTAATAATATAATATGATGATAATAATATCAACGCTTCACGGTGGGTGAAATACAAGCAGAACCCCTCTGTGACGAGTATTGAAGGGGTTTTCGTGTTTCCTATCAGATCAGCTGGAAAGCGCCTTGAAGGAACTTTCCACGACCTCCTTCAACAACAAGGAGCCAAAGACTGTCCACAATTTAGATCCTTAATCAAGTTTTAATTTGGGTCTTAACTTTGGAAGGTGTGAAGGTCAAAGACAGATTCCTACTGGTAGAAGATCAGGACAGGCCCTTACCCACTTTTAACACAGAATGTGTTTTTGCGATGACCTACCGAAAAAAAATCGTCACGAAAAAGCGACAGAAAAAACCGTTACGCGCCTTTTACAATGATTTTCACGTGCAACCAAGCCGTTGGTAAGGAAATAGAACTCCCGCAGTGTTCATTGCACAGAAATTGTTCACCATTCGTTGGAAAGCTCTCAATTTATATAGTATTTTTCTTGTAGTTACATATTTATTTATATAACATTTATAGGGTTTTAGACCAAATTAAATGTCTAAAAATTATTTATTTTATTATTGCCAAAGACTCCACATTTATTATTGTTGATTTTTATTTAACGGATGACTAGCATCGCAAAAAACACATTCTGTGTTCCTATGATTTCATACAGAGTATGGAAAAAGAAATAAACCGGGGGGTGCAGGGGGGCGGAGCCCCCCGCCGAGGCGCAAAGCGCCGAGTTTTTCGTTTTTCAATCATACCCACAACTCAAATATTTTCAAAAATAAAGACTTGATGAAAATTTCAGGAGAAAATTCTTATTTTGTAGAATCAATCCCCAAAGTCTTCATATCGTGCTGAAAATGATTTATTTTGGCCTTGTTCAATCACGTCTTAAATATGGTATCGTTGTTTGGGGGGGAGCTAATAAAACCAATTTAAGGAAATTACAAACCACCCACTCAAAAACCTAAAATTAACATTTTACTTCATAAACCTTTCCGGTTCAATACCAAGGATTTGTATAGGCAGTTTGATGAGCTTAATGTAAAAGCTATATTTATTAAAAAAGCATGTTTAATTTCGTTTATTGGGGGAATAGATGTGTGTCATATCAGCGATAGCGAATACAGCACAAGAACAGCAGCTAGTACTAATATAAGATTACCGAAGATTAATTTGGAACTTTTCAGAAGGAGTGCCTATGTTGTTGCTTCGAACTTTTTTCATACCAATAGCTTAAATTTGCGCAACTACGAACATATTTCTAATTTTAGGAAGGATATTCACCATGTAGTTCCTAAAAATATGCTCAAAATGCTTTGAGGAATGCCTTTTTTTTCTCAAACGGTTTACTCCTGTTATTAGATGATTAGAATGGAACTTCAATCAAGTGTCGGATTCTTTAAATCATATTTTTATATAGTTTGAGCTAAAAGTGACTCAAAGGCCCAATCAGAGTCTGTCAGCTCTAGAATGATCTTTCTAAGGGCCACACTAGCGCTATCTGCGTCAGCAGAGTCTGCCTATATACCAAATTTTCTTCGAGTAGAAGAAGGAAACTTGGAGAAATTCTTGGTGGAATGTTGAGGTCAGTTATTTTCATAAAGTACAGAACTAAGGAAGAGAAGGTTCACTTCATAGAGGGAGCCGGACAGTGGCGCCATCTCTGACAAGGAAAAACCTACAAGGTGAGAAATGAGGGTAGAAGGTACCTCGAAGGCCCTACTACTGTCTGTTAACTGGAGAATTATTTTGTTTTGGTTTATTATTTTCAATAATGAACCTTTGGAATCGACCAAGACAAAAAAATTGTTAAAACCCCCTCAAAATTTGATGGTTTACGTTTCAAGGTACGTACAATCCAAAAATATAATAAAACGCTGCAAATTATTACACAATGGTTTATTATTTTTCTATAGATCACTCGTCTGCGAAGCCACCAACCATCCAACTTGAAGAAAAACATCGATCGTATTTTGGTCAGCTAAAATTTGAACGGAGATTAGGCCTCTATTGCGATTCACACTCGTGTTTCTGATTTATCGTGCGTAAAACACTTAAATTCTTGTAGCGAGCGAACGGTTTGTCCTACAGAGCTCCGCGTGGTCTCAAAAAATTTTAAAAATTCTATAAAATCCTAAATTGAAGGAAAAACAATACTTTTATATCAAAATTTTTTGAGTTAGGGCGTTTTAAAAATTTCAAAATTGATTTTGGAACCCTTAGAAGTGACCTACATCAACCAAAATCTTCGGGGCACAACTAGACCCCAAATGGAGCCTACATACCAAATTTCATCAAAATCGGTCAATGCTAAGTGGCAAAAGTGCCGCGTACGGCGGACGGCGTACGGCGGACGGACGGCCAAATTTTTATTCGATATTTGGATTCTACGTACCTTGAAACGTAAACCATCAAATTTTGAGGGGGTGTTACAAAATTTTTTTTCTTGGTCGATTCCAAAGGTTCATTATTGAAAATAATAAACCAAAATTTGGCCGTCCGTCCGCCGTACGCGGCACTTTTGCCACTTAGCATTGACCGTTTTTGATGAAATTTGGTATGTAGGCTCCATTTGGGGTCTAGTTGTGCCCCGAAAATTTTGGTTGATGTAGGTCACTTCTAAGGGTTCCAAAATGAATTTTGAAAACGCCCTAACTCAAAAAATTTTGATATAAAGGTATTGTTTTTCCTTCAATTTAGGATTCTGTAGAATTTTTTGAGACCACGCGGAGCTCTGTAGGACAAACCGTTCGCTCGCTACGAAAATTTGTGTTTTACGCACGATAAATCAGAAACACGAGTGTGAATCGCAGTAGAGGCCTAATCTCCGTTCAAATTTTAGCTGACCGAAATACGATCGATGTTTTTCTTCAAGTTGGATGGTTGGTGGCTTTGCAGACGAGTGATCTATAGAAAAATAATAAACCATTGTGTAATAATTTGCAGCGTTTTCTTTGAGTTACATGTATTGATTGTTTCATTTTCTTACTCAATCGATAGTTTGAGTATCAAGAAAGCCAACGGCTATCAGTTTTGGTTTAAAAGTGGATTAACAATTGCAGATAAAAATCGAACTTCCAACAAGATACCTCAAGATATTAAGGGTTAAGAACTCATCAATCCGTTTTCATTAACTATTGAACTTTCGATTTTGCTTTTTCTTTTTTCAATTATTTGATCTAAGTACGCGAGTAACATTATATTTACCGTTTTCCATGTTTCTTTTTTTTCTGTTCCGTATATTCATACGTGCCAATAAATCTATCTGTCTATCGTTTGAAATATGTTTCTACCGGGTAATGGAGACTTTTGATGAGAGCTCAAAACCATGAAACAAGTATCATGTAACAACTCTTTTCAATTTTGTTGCGTGTGTATGAGAGGGCGAACCGACACGTGGATCTCCCTAGAACTGTCGGCCCACGTCTAGCAGGGCAGGAACACCCAATCGAGGTGTCCGATATCGAGTCTTGGCCAAGGAGAATCCACCTGCCCCGATCTGACCTTCAACTGACGGAAAGGTCAGCGTCGATCAGTCTGTTCCAGCTTTCATCTCCGTTGGATACAAAATCTACCTACCTCTGAGGGACTGGTGACGTCACATTATCCCTCACGCCGTCCCATGACCTCGTGACATTTCAATATTCCCCCAGTAATTCAACTAAGTCGCATTTTCCAAGTTCTTCATAATCAGGCTTTTGGGAACCAATCAAATAGATCCTGGCTGGAATTCACAGGCTCGCTAACCCCGAACCCAAGACGAAGCAGAGAAATACGTCATATATGATGTAAATGTATGAGTATCTATGTGTATAAACTGTCAAGTATCGGGAATGGGGTCATCTAACAAACGCTGTTATTACCGAGCTAATTTTAAAATTTTGGGCGTATAAATAACAATAAAACTCCATTGAAAAATAGTTTTATTGTTATTTATACGCCCAAAATTTTAAAATTTATTGTTTTGTTATTGTTGAAGCCTGATGCTATTTATTTATTTTAAAAGTTTGACAAAGTTTGGAAACACTGAGAGTATGAGTTGGTTGATACACTCTCCTCACATGTAGCTGCTTTGAGCCCTGATGAAGGAAATAAATTTTCCGAAAGCTCGGTAATAACAGCGTTTGTTGGATGACCCCATTCCCGATACTTGACAGTTTATGCGTGCCGTGGGTTGATAAACACAACATCTTATCTATGTGTATGTCTGAGTACAAACGGAATAGCAAATCTGTTGAGTGGTTTATTATGAAATACCGAATATGGAATCCACAGTTTGTCCCATGTAAAGGACCGGAAAACCTCGGGAGTCGATTCTACTACAAATTTGAGTATGAAAACGTCTCACTGCAATTGTGTTTTAACCCCTTGTTTTTCCATTTTTTTCGTGTTTACGACCTTCCGGCACTAAAACCACCATAACTCCCTCAATTTACCGTGAAAATGTAAAAATAAGGGCGCCGTTGGAAACGGCGTCAAATTTTCCATATTTATAGTGGCTACACAAAACCCGATGGGTGAAAAACCACCTCGTAAAGTGGTTTTTGTCAAATTGGCTAAATTTCCGACTTATTCATTCGGTTGTCAGGGTTTTACTTCCGCATGGTTTTTCACCTACTTCAACACCAAAAACTGCAGTGTTCTTAGCACTCCAATGGTATAATCAAACAATATTTTACTATCGAATTTAGGAAAGAAATTCATGTTTGAACGCGCAAAAATGTGCATTAAAAAAAAACGGAATCAACGTTCTCCCAAGAGGTTCTCCCGTCAAAATGTCGATTTAAAAAAATTCACGTTTTCCGCGTTCAAACATGAATTTCTTCCCTAAATTCGATTGTAAAATATTTTTTGATTATACCATTGGAAAGCTAAGAATACTGTGCAGTTTTTGGTGTCGAAGTAGGTGAAAAACCATGCGGAAGTGAAACGCTAACAACCGAATGAAAAAGTCGGAAATTTACCAATTTGACAAAAATGACTTTACGACGTGGTTTTTCACCCATCGGGTTTTGTGTAGCCACCACAAAGATGGAAAATTTGACGCCTTTTCCAACGGCGCCCTTATTTTGGTTTATTATTTTCAATAATAAGCCTTTGGAATCGAGCAAGAAAAAAAAATTTAACCCTCCCCCTCAAAATTTGATGTTTTACGTTTCAAGGTACGTAGAATACGAAAATCGAATAAAAAAATTTCCGTCCGTCCGCCGTACGCGGCACTTTTCTTAGCAACACTGGACCGATTTGGTTCAAATTTGGTATATGGGCTCCATTTGGGGTCTAGTTGTGCCGAGAAGCTTTTGGTTGATGTAGGTCACTTCTAAGGGGTGAAAATTAAGGGTTGAAATTTTCAAGAGTGCCCTAGCTCGAAAACTCTCGAAATAAAGGTATCGTTTTTTCACCAATTTTAAATAGTATTGAAATTTTAAAAATTTTTGGGACCACCCGGAGCTCTGTAGGACAAACCGTTCGGTCCCTACGAGTACTTGAAGGTTTTCCTTCGATAAAACAGAATCATGAGTGTGAATCGCAAAAGAGGTCTAATCTCCATTCAAATTTTATCGGACTAAAATGCGATCGCTGTTCATTTCTTCGATTTGTATACAGTTTTGCCTTCTGCGTAACCAGTAATCAAATTTCCATATGAAGCTTTCTATTTTTCCAATCGAGTGTGAAGCGTTTAGTTCTTTCCAATAAACTTGATTGTGAAGGTGTGAAGCCAGTATGGTGTGGTAGGTAGTACCTAGCTGGTAGGTAAAAAAAAGTTGGTAGGTAAAAAAAATGTTGGTGGGTAAAAAAACGCAGCAAATCATTGCTCAAAGGCTTCTTCACTCTTCAGATCACTGATCAGCTGAGTGAGCTCCGAAGCCATTTTCAATCCTATTGAATGGAAGTGCTCTTCCAGGCGTCTCCAGCATTCGAGAAGATCTTCTTCACTCTTCAGATCACTGATCAGCTGAGTGAGCTCCGAAGCCATTTTCAATCCTATTGAACGCAGGAAGCTGAAATTTGAGAGGGAAGGTCAAGGGAGAATACAGATGGTGGTAGGTGCTATTGATGGAGAACCAGTGATCTACAGGGTGTAACGGTTAAGGTCGTACCAACGGCCAGGGTTCGATTCTACAACTAATTTGTGACTTTTTTTGTCTCATGACTTTTTTTTCTTAACCCCCTTAAAATCGGACTTTTTCCACTTTTAAGATTTTTTTCGTATTTTCGACCTTACGCCATTAAAACAGCCATAACTCCCTTGTTTTTCAGTCAAAATTCAAATGTAATTATACCGTTGGAAAGAGCGTTAAATTCTTTATCTTTCTAGTGTCAAATAAAACTTTTCAAAGAAGACTAAGATGTTGAAAAATGAGCTCAAATAGTAAAATCTCGAAAATCTCGGAAATTTTTCGTTTTTTCAAACGTTCGTAACACTAACTGAAACTGCCGGTTTTTGTTCTCACTGTAACCCAAAAAGTTGACCCAAAATCTCAGCTTTCCGACGGTATGGTCATAAAATTGTTTACAGTGGACTAATGGTGTAAAATCCTCGTTCCCGTGCCAAAAACCGTGGATCTTCCAGTAAAAATCGACGTTTTTCGCGAAAGACATTTTTGCTCTAAAATGAGTTAGACAGCCATCTTTTCGTACTTTGTCTCACTGAGTCAAATGATGACACAAGACTTATCGAAAAAGCAGTCACTGATATCAAACCACCCTGTTCATAATAACACTAGGTTTCGAACATCAGATTAGTTATCTGATCAGTGATCAGTTCGTGACCTGCCTACACATCTACTTGTATCATAGCAACTTTTTCCAATCAAGAGTACGCCGATATGCTGCTGGTTTATGGTTTCACAAACCAAAACGCCAGTGAAGCTGTACGGGAATACCAGCGGCGGTTCCCACACAGGCGCGTAGCTTCCAAAAACGTGTTTTCAAGGGTATGTAACCAGCTGACTATGCTGTTCATGTCTTGTGTTCCGTGCGCGTCACTAACAAAGGGGATTTATGTCATTTCGATAAGTCTTGTGTCATCATTTGACTCAGTGAGACAAAGTACGAAAAGATGGCTGTCTAACTCATTTTAGAGCAAAAATGTCTTTCGCGAAAAACGTCGATTTTTACTGGAAGATCCACGGTTTTTGGCACGGGAACGAGGATTTTACACCATTAGTCCACTGTAAACAATTTTATGACCATACCGTTGGAAAGCTGAGATTTTGGGTCAACTTTTAGGGTTACAGTGAGAACTTAACCGGCAGTTTCAGTTAGTGTTAGTGTTGAAAAAACGAAAAATTTCAGAGATTTTCGAGATTTTACTATTCGAGCTCATTTTTCAACATCTTAGTCTTCTTTGAAAAGTTTTATTTAACGCTAGAAAGATAGAGAAATTAACGCTCTTTCCAACGGTATAATTACATTTGAATTTTGACTGAAAAACAAGGGAGTTATGGCTGTTTTAATGGCGTAAGGTCGAAAATACGAAAAAAATCTTAAAAGTGGAAAAAGTCCGATTTTAAGGGGGTTAAGAAAAAAAAGTCATGAGACAATAAAAGTCACAAATTGGTTGTAGAATCGAACCCTGGCCGGTGGTACGACCTAAACCGTTACACCCTGTATACAGAAGGGTGATCTATACAGAAAATAATAAACCTTTGAGCAATGATTTGCAGCGTTTTTACATTTTCATCGTATATTAAGGTAGTTATGGTAATTTTAGTGACATAAGGTTGAAAACACGAAACAATCTTGAAATTGGAAAAAAAACTAGGAAAAACAAGAGGTTAAAACACGATTGCTAGAGACGTTTCCTTACTTAAGTTCTAGAATCGACTCCCGAAGTTTTTCGGCCCTTAACATGGGACACCCTGCACACGTGTGAATGCGTAGACATCGTATAACTAATAATACAGTTCCATCCATTGATTGTAAGGGGAGTAAGAGTGGATTTGAGTGGGTTGGTAGATACATATTGGGGATCACCGCTGGCCATATAAAATCCAACACGAATAAACGAATGTTTGCTCGTAGATGAACTTTCTGTGGGATAAGGCTCGGAAATGGGATATTTCCAGATTCGAGACGCACGTACGCGAGAGATCCACTTGTTCAATTTCCGAATCCCTAGCACCCCTCTTTGAAAAATCCCCTATTTGTCGGGGACCCCCCTTGATCAGGATATTGAGTCATGTTCTTCTGGGGAACGAGGTCAATACGGATTTGATCGATAAAAGGAGGACAGCAATTCCTGGGCGCCTCTCCGTGGTTCGAAACAGAGGTTTTCTCATGGAGCACAGAAAAGATCTTTCCATTTGACATACGGAAGGAATATGATATCCACCAAGTTATACCATTATATCATAGGTCTGATCGTGAAAGTTTTCACAAGGAACTATTCAGAGTATTAACCCACAATTTCCCACTTGTTTTTCAAATGTTGAACAATAGTTTTTGTGAATTGACAAATTAAATGGCATTCATTAGCTGGTTTGACTCGAGATTTTTATGATTTTTCTTGATTCGATGAAAACTGGATTTACCGCTCTTAAGGTATCCTAAAAGACACCATTGAAAAATCGAAATTTTCTTCTATTAGTGGATACTTCCAGCCACAACTCTTATTTCCTCAACATCTTGAGTTGTTTTTCTATATGATTCAAAAGAAATTTGGGAGAATAGTTATTTTGAGATCTGAACAAATTCATGAAACTAATCTGCTTTCCCTCAGTTTATGGTAGACGTGGATCTGATTGTATCCCAAGATACGGTGTTTTTTTCCTTACCAAATCGATAGTTGAAGGATCAAGGTAGCCAACAAAATATTGGTTTTGACTTAGAAGTAGTTGACAAGTGTATAGAAGACTTGAAAACCCGATATATTTCACGACATAATGGGTTAATAAATAACACAATCCCTGGTGATCAAAAGTTCGATTGGGAATTGTAGAAGTTGTAACAAGGATTTCACGCACTCGCATTTCAATGAGCGCTGAGGATGCTGCTGTCAAGCCAGGAGCGATGAAATCCATAGGGGACCATCTACACCCCAACCCACAAAATCCCTGTCGGGTCTCCGGAAGGTCGCAGAAGTTTGAATACGCTGCCAAAGAAATCCAAGGGTACCAAGTTGTAGTTAATAGCCTCCTTTTTCAAAATTTTGAAATCCCGAAATTCGAATACTTGATTTGAATGATTTTTCAGCTCTAATGCCTGTGATGCAAAATATACACAGTATATCCAGGGTGTCTACACCTAAGCTCGCAAAAACTTCTGAGTTCGATTCTACAAGGTATTTCCAACAAAAATGTCTCCTAGCAATTTTAATTCCGCTTGTTTTTCCAAGTTTTTTTCGATTTCAGAGTTTTCATTCATTAAAATCAGAATGTAGGGTTATGTATGTGTATTATAGTTACTGTTATACACTATTATAGACACTGTAACGGACACGAAACCAAACTTGCTCAGAAATGTCTAAAACATGAAATGTAAGTGGACATTTTAACATTGAAGGACTTTTCTTTCATCCTCAAAAAGTAAAAAAAAGTCCATTCATGCAGCATGAATTAATGAGGGAATTTTCAAAGAAATCTTTCAGTTGAAAGTATGGTTAAGAAAAGTTGAAATTTCTTTTAGAAAGTTTTTTTTTTACACGGTTCTTGGTTTTTTCGATTTTCAGTATAGCATACCAACGTACTGTATGCACCGGGTATGCTTTGAAGATTTTAGGAGTCCATATTCATGTTCTACTGGTCTCCACAAACTCATAGAGTACCCACACGGCTATTGTTGGTTTTTTTTCGATTTTCAGTATACCATACCAACATACTGTATGCACTGAGTATGCTTTGAAGATGTTAGGAGTCCATATTCATGTTCTACTGGTCTCTACGAACTCATAGAGTACCCACACGGCTACTGCATTTCTGAGTATAACAAATATAAGCACGTAAAAATTTTTCGAAAAGTTTCTAAAAAAGATTCTTAAAATTTTGAGGCCATTGCAATAGCTTCATTTTCCTTGAAAATTCGCTAAAACAATGCTTCCTCTACTTTGGTAGACAGGGAAGAAAAAAATTAATCCTCACGTCACTTGAAATCTGAAATATGAAGCAAGACTCTACAAATATCAAATCAATCACTTCAAAATAGAGGCAGGAGAAGATGAAAGTTCATAGGTGGTCGTTAGTTACGCCACTGGACGATTTGTTTCCCAGAAGAAAACAATGAACTTCGAATCTTGAATTCTCGTTATTGTGGAATTTTTTTGCGTAGCTCGGCTGAAGTTAGGTCAGTTCAATCGATAAATGGAGAACTTCTAAAGCACTGAATATTAGCGAAGAACCACGAATCGAACCCCCACACTAGAGAGCTTCATTAGACGTCTGCGGGGGCGAGCAGAGACCCGTAAAATGGGATTATCCGTCAAGGAAGAGGGTAGAAAGAGAACAAAAGAAACAACTGAAGGAAGGGAGGTGGGAGGCGAGGAAGAAGGGTGTGCTATCGCCATGTGTCTGAAGCTGCTTAGAAAGAATCGGGTGAGCTCGTCAGCCCTGCCGAACTATACCGATATAACTCCAAAACGTCGAGGGATATTTGGACGTCACTGATCGATAACATCGCCGGATTTTCCTCTTTTTTCCTTTTATTTATGTGTTTGGGAATTCACAATTTGAGACGTCCTCTCATCGCAAAAACACGATTTGAAATCGAGCCAAGTTCCATCGGCAACCGTATACCTCCGGGAACAACAATTTCTGAGAGTATTCCCAGTTTTCGATAACACCATCAGCGTACATGATACTCTTTCAAGGGAAGAAAAGGTCTGCCAAGTGGGCCGACATTTATTTCTCGTATCCATGATATGTGACGGAGATGAAAATGGAATAACCAATAATGGAGCATATCTCACCTATCTAATTACATCTTAAATTTATTGATTTATACCCGAATGTTCCAATTCACACTCATGTTCCAACTCACACCCATCGACGGTAACTGAAATTTTGAAAACGCCCCAGCTCAAAAAATTTGGTCATATAGGTATTGTTTTTTCATCAGTTTAAAATGGCATTGCATTTTTAGAATCGAATGAGACCATCCAGAGCTCTGTAGGACCAGCTGTTCACTCCCTTTGGAGAACTTGAGGGTTGGACTTGCGATAAATCAGAAACACGAGTGTGAATTGCAAAAGAGGGCCAATCTGTTCAAATTTTAGCTGACCAAAATTCGATCGTTGTTCTTTTTTCGAGTTGAACTCATTTTTGCGTCCGTTGCAACCAGTGTTTCATGAAAAGGTTACACCCCCCCCCCCCCTCATTTCCCCAAAATACAGCGTAAAAAATCGAGACCAACGCTATTCTTTATGATTTTTTTGTGAGGAATTCAGGAAAAGTACTTTCGCGCATAATACTTGCGCGCAATTGACACTAACTTCATTTTTTAAAAAATGAAACCCCCTTTTTTAGTAAAGATTTGGATTCTACGTCAAATTTCATGATAAATTCATACCCGAACCGATTTTTTTATAGCGCGCAACCTGGCTTTTTGAACGCTCTAAGTTGCGCAACTCCACTATTTCACAAAAATTAGGTTTTCGAGAACCAAAAGCAAATTAGTTGTAGAATCGATCCCTGAAGTTTACACCCATATAATATACCTACCCATACAATTACACCCTGTATAAACTTCCCAGCTATGCGAAAAACCACTCGTTTAGCTCGCACAATTATTTAGGTACTCAGAATTTCCATATTTATATTAAATGAAACATTCATTCTTCTGTGCAACGTTAGAAAAATGAATAGATAGATACAAATGTATTAAAAATAATAGAAAAATGAATAGATAGATACAAATGTATTCAAAAATAATAGAAAAATGAATAGATAGATACAAATGTATTCAAAAATATCAAGTATGAACATTTTCAAAGAGAAACGTTGATAATTTATAGTCTTTTTATTCAATATTATTATTATAAAATTATGTTATTGATTATGATTGGATAACATAAATATCCCACTTATGTAATGAAAATTTATCTATCAATCAATTCATTTTCATAGTATGTGATGAATATCACTCAATAAAATTGCTTATTCAGCATAACTTGGTAGGTAGATGTGGAAGTGAAATCGCAAGCACTGATCTATTCCGTGGGGGTCAAGGAGGGTCGGATTCAAGGGGAGAATAACAAGGGTCGCTAGGCAACCAACCTCATACTCCATTTGCTAACAACCAATGAGCGTGCGTTATTTTTCATTTACCCTTTCCGTCTCCAATTGTCCAAGAATTGGATTTCTAACCAATCATTCATCAATTATCAATGATAATGAATATACAAGCTATCTCATTTTTTACTCAACACCTTTAATAGCCCGAATTCTGCGATTTCATGATAAAAATAATTATAGTATGGTGAAAATTCAATGGTGGAAACCGAGATTTACTTATTCTGGATACATTCCCGTATTATAATTGAAAAAAATCTTTCGTGGAGGATGAGAAACTTTGGGAAAACTTTTGAATGTGACGCTAGCGCCATCTCCTAAAAGAGAATCAAACTAGAGGGCTGTCCCCTTTAGCCTTAAAATACCCGAACGTGTTTCCACAATGGAAAGAACATTCTATTTTCTTTTCATTATCAACAGACCTGCCCAAATCACGGGGCTTCAGAAAATTTGAATGATTTTAGAGTTTTATAATTGACAGAAGTACCTACTGAACTTTTGATAAACTCAATCACAACCAATGTGACGATTCCCGATCTTCGGAATCTCCATCACTTGCTTGGTAATTGGGGAAACCACATTACCGCCTGAGATTTTCCACGGGATCAGAACAGATCGTACACAACTCCCACACACCTCACGCTAACTAAATTCATCCTCGTATTTTACATCGATTATTGCTTGAATTATCAGACTTACGATAGTTTGACTGGTATTTCCTGCTGGTACTCACCTGAAACAAAAAAATTAATAGGTTATAGGGAAATCCTATAAGTATCAAACAACAAGATCGAGGTTGCTGGGAAGGAAAGTTTTGCAGTAGTTTTGCAGTGCTGCAGTATTGAAAACATGGCGGACGATCCGGTTCTGGCGCGGCGGATCGACCCTACTAGGAACTCTCTATTACTTCCGGCTAAATCTCTCTTGGAGTATGGGATTTAGGTCCGATGAAACAACATTTTACGAAGAAAAATGGCTGAAATTTCCAGAATATCCTGAAGGCGATATGAATATAAAAATTGAATGAAACGATTTAAAATGCAAGACAATCCAGACTAGAATTGGTTCAATTTCAGCATGTACTACCACAATAAGGAAGCTGTGATTTTGGTATTTTACTTTCAATTATAAACTTTCGGAATCAGACAAGAAAAAGAATTAAGACCCCGTCAAAATTTTATGGTTTACGTTTCAAGGTACGTAGAATTCGAAAATCGAATGAAAATTTTCCGTCCGTCCGCCGCACTTTCCTCAAGTTAATCAGAGCTCAATAGGACAATCCATTCGCTCCCAATGAAGACTAAGGAATGGACTTATGCTAAACCTGAAACACGAGTGTGAATCGCAAAAACTGTTCATAACGAAAATGTATTCCAAATTCAGCTGATAAACTGCAATCGTTGTTAGTTTCTTTGAATAGCGTTTCGTGTTGTACTCAGAGTTGGGTATCCTTAGCAACAAAGAATCAAATTTCATAACGAAGCCACCCACAGCCGTCGATGTTATTGATAGTAGGTACCAGTAACTAATGAAAAACCCTACTGTTATACAGTCAAATAATTTAATATTAATTAATTTTTCGCTATTTTTTCCACCAAAATTGTTTAAATGTTAATTCCGCGACAAATATTCACATGACATTTTGTTCAAATGAACACGGTAACATTTTCTTGAGTCTGACGTGACGATCGGTCGCGAAGGTGGGATATTCGCCGTGGCGTAACCGTTAAAAGTGACGGTAGCAAAAATAATGGAATTATACGATTATTAAATTACAACAAGCGATCGTTTAAAAACACCTTTTTTAAAAATAAGCTTTTATTATTTGTTAAGAATCAGCTCTATGTCGTAATAATATTACATTGTCATGCGATTTACACATACATGCAAAATTTCAGTTCAATCGGAAATTAGGAAGTGATAAAATTTAACTTTCAAGATTTGATTACAGATGAACAACGAAACAGGTGAAACTAAATAAAATCTTGTAAAAAGTGTTCTTCGCAGATGGTTGGTCTACAAAAATATGTAATGTCATACATTTCTAGTCAGTAGTTCTCCAATACGCGTAGGAAAACCCCAAGCAGGCATGAGTCATCACCAACATGGGTGAGGTGAGGAAGGGAAAGAACACGTCACTTGACGACACCTTTTTTCCACTCTCCCCTCACCATAATAACTTGAGTATATAAGCCACACTGAGGGGTCTTCCTACATGCATTCGTACCTCGTCTATCTGACTTATCATTTCTTGTATTACCTACAGCCCCAGTTCTTCCGAGGGAACGGTTTGCCCCATAAAGGCGCCAAACCTCTAGCTCCGCTTAGGGACCTCTTCAGAACAGTAGGCCTGACTAGGTAAATGTTCCGCCTCCCGCTGGTGAGTCTGTTATCAGACGCCGAGGTTGTCGGATAGATTCTGACGCACTCGTCCTTATGGTCGGCCGCGAGGCGCCGCAGATGGAGTGCTGAAGCGCTAGGCTTTTAGGGATCAATCTCTCCATTGAGTAGGATTCAGGCTAGAAACAAATCAGCGCATCGAGAGGACCATCGTCCTCACTCGACAACACGCAGAACACTACAATAAGTAACAAACCATAGCGTATTATTCAGCTTCGTTCGTAGTGCAACAATCACTCGTATTGTTTCTTTATAATCAAAATGAACCTTTAAAAATTATTACTCACGTGAAGGTGTGATATTTTCGTCGTGACGTAATGGTCAAAAGTGACGGTCAAAAAATAATCGAAACCTCCTGTGAATCATTAAATGATAGAAGCTATTCTATGCAGACGGGTGATCTTTACGATAAAATAATAAACCATTGTGTAATTATTTTCAGTGTTTTTTCAAAACTTTGTTACATCTTTACTCAAGTCAAAAAAGTGATCCCCCCTCTAAACGTTAGTTAATTTCAAACGTGTAATCAGGAATTTAATTTTATGAAATTATCTATTTTTGGGATACGTTGAATTTGTTGAAAAATAAAATATTTGTTCGCAATTAACTAATAATTATTTAAGTAGGAATAAGAGCACGAAGAGCAGCGGCTCGAGACGGTGAACGGTGAACCGACTAACAGGCAATTAAAAGAAAAACAATCTTCAGAAGAGAAGAATACTTCCAGAAGTGTCTTGCACAAACAAAACGCTGCAAGTTATTACACAAAGGTTCATTTTTTCTGTATAGATCACTCGCCTGCAGAGATCACAGCTTGGCCATTGTTACTACCTATCAACCATATTTTCGCTTCGCAATCAAGTTTATAACAAATTTCAAAAATAAATTACCAAATTTCATCAAAATCGGTCCATGGTAACTGAGGGAAGTGCCGCGAACTTTTGGCTTCTACGTACCTTCAAACGTAAATTAACAAATTTCGAGATTCGTTATTGAAAACAATAAACCAAAAAACTCACGACTTTCAGATTCAGCATTTTCAAAAAACGAAATAGGTAAGTTTGGAAGATCTTTATTTTTTTAACAGCGTACCTCTCGGATCGATCAGCAAAATGTGGAAGTAACGACATGAAGAAAAAACACCTGTCATTAGGGAAGACTGCTGAAAATCTCGGTGATTACGTAGTTTGTTACAAGAAGGTACAGCAGGGCGTGTCCGCTAACTGCGGAGTCTTTCATTCAGCTCTGGAGGTCTGCCAAATGATGTTAAGACCCCTTTTAAGAGTCAAGAGCCAAAGTCTGACACAGCTGGTAGAGGGGGGGAGGGGGTTAGCGAACGGGTGACAGATTTCAGACTGTATCCTAGAGGCCTCCTCAAAGGCTTTTGCTCAGAGGTGAATTACATCGTTCACAAACAAATGGAACCTCCGGTGACATTCTTTTGGTATCAATGAAAAATACTAAAGTATCTAGGAGAATGAGAGGCTGGACTCCAAAAACATGGACTCCGGGGTACATTTTGGTTTATTATTTTCAATAATGAACCTTTGGAATCGACCAAGAAAAAAATTTTTTTAACACCCCTCAAAATTTGATGGTTTACGTTTCAACGTAGGGTAAGTGCACCAGTGTTCGACGTCTTAACGATTTTTTCCTAGCTTTTTAATCACAGCACCTTTAGTATCCAACCAATTTTATGATTTCACCACTTTTCTAATGGGCCAACATCTCAGGAATCGGAAACCAATTCAATTTTCATTAATAAACAAGAATTTAAGCTTTAAAACCTTCAAAACTGAATGTGGTTTTTTGTACCAGTTGTCGACATGCGATGCCCAGTTTCCGACAGGGGTTAGACCCTGTATTCGACACCCACCATTTTTCCATGGTTTATGAGGTAGTACCTATCAGGTACATGCAAATAGGTAGTACCTATCAGGTACATACAATTAATAGTCCAAGACAACAACTTTAAAAACATTTTTAATCATTAAGCAACTCAAGTGTTATAAAAATTGAAATTACACTATTAGAGATCATTTTTCAGAATGGAAATATTGAACTTAAAACTACTCACATAAAAAGACAGCCTCATTTTCATACATTTTTTTTTAAAACCCATACATAATATATCAGCTAACAGTCTTTCAAGTATTACGCATTAGTTTTAGAATCAGACTAGAAATTTGTGTGAATAAAATCACTCGCGATGAGATTGTGGAAAACCATTTTAATCGAAACGGAGTTGAGTAGAACGTTTTCTATTTCCACAAAAATAATGTGTTACAAGTTAAATCGATTTCAACGGTTAGTTCATCATCAGTAACAAACAATAACTGAAGATACATCACAGAGAGCATAGCTCCCAGGTCCCTTCACTTCTCTGAGCCAATAGGATTCTCCTTTCACTTATCTGATTGTGTAGACTTTCACTTTCCCGACCAATGGCACTTGTGACTATATAGTTACAAGTGCCATTGGTCGAGAAAGTGAAAGTCATACCCAATCAGATAAGTGAAAGGAGAATCCTATTGGCTCAGAGAAGTGAAGGGACCTGGGAGGATAATCAAATGCCAATCAAGGCAGACAAAGTGAAAGGGAGCTCAAACATTGGTGAGGGTAACATTGTGAAGGGGAGACCAAGCTATTGTAGGAAGGAATCCATCAACGGTGAAACATATTGAGGGACCACCTCATTCAGACATTTACCAGACCTATCACTCTTAAGAATCTCGAACATTTCAAGCACATCCAACATACCTCCCTTCGGGAAAAAATGAGGAAATTCTATGTACTGTCCGTTTGTTAGATCAAAACTAAAGTTATGATTGGATTCTCTTAGATGATTCGAAAAAGCAGAATCACCTTTGTCATCCCTGAAATCCTTTTCATGCTCTTTTATTCTTTCCCTAAATTTCCCACCAGTTTGACCACAATACTCAAGCCCACAAGAACATTTCAGCTTATAAACCCCACTTTTATCTTGAACGCTAATTTTATCCTTAATAGAACCCAACGAAGCTTTAGGATTATTTTTATATTTAAACCCTACTTTGAAACCTCGAGATGATAACATTTTGCCAATTTTGTCAGAAATCTTAAGATTTACTTTTTCGCCTTGCAGTTTCCTAAAGCCTCGCTCCTTCGCTTGACTGCCATTCTTAATAAGATCACTGGAACAAACAAAAGTGTCATTCTAAAGTAAATTCATGAAGCCTGTCGGTCACTGGATCATCAAGGTGTCGATTACTGGATAATTCATTTCTCAGTTTTCGACATCAGTTAAACCAGTTTCCGACACCCTCTGTCGAACACTGGATCCAGTTATTATAAAGTATAATCTCAAACACCATTGGAATCACCGTTGATCAACGGTTCACGCTGCAATCAAAACTAAAAATTACTCTGAACCCCAGTATTCGATAACTGGTAAACAACGATTTTCGAGTACCCAGTTTCCGACACCTCATATTTCGCTCTATAAAACCCATTTGAAAGCATACAAATAAAGGAACACATTCCTTCAAGTATAACTAACTAGAATAACATTAGAAAACAATGATATTTTCAAGAATACAGGAGCGAGATAGCAAAATGTTCACTTACCTCCTTAAGAGAAACAATAGCACAGGTGGAAGTCTGGAACACACTAACTTTAACACGTTTTCGCATATTGAACCTCCCAAGTAACTCCTTCGAATTGGTGGGATTCGGCTTAGAAATGTTCAAAGCTGTTGAAGACGCCAAGTTTAAATGGGTAAATAGCACCAAACGCTTATTTTTCCAAATTAAGTTCGTGACTGTCGAATACTGGTTCACTGTCGGAAACAGGAGCATTTACCCTACGTAGAATCCAAAAATCGAATAAAAATTTGGCCGTCCGTCCGCCGTACGCGGCACTTTTGCCACTTAGCATTGACCGATTTTGATGAAATTTGGTATGTAGGCTCCAATTGGGGTCTAGTTGTGCCCCGAAGATTTTGGTTGATGTAGGTTACGTTAACCTACATCAACCAAAGGGTTCGTCTAAGGGTTCCAAAATGAATTTTGAAATTTTGAAAACGCCCTTACTCAAAACATTTTGATATAAAGGTATTGTTTTTCCTCCTATTTAAGATTCAATCGAATTTTTAAAAATTTTCGAGACCACCCGGAGCTCTGTAGGACAAACCGTTCGCTCTCTACGAGAATTTAAGGTTTTGGACGTACGATAAATCAGAAACACGAGTGTGAATCGCTAAAGAGGCCTAATCTCCGTTCAAATTATAGCTGACCGAAATACGATCGATGTTTTTCTTCATGTTGGATGGTTGGTGGCTTTGCAGACAAGTGATCTATAGAAAACTAATAAACCATTGTGTAATAATTTGCACCGTTTTTATCTTCCTTCGAGCATTCGGGATACTTTGAGGTATTTGGAGCTCAATGTGTTGACTATATTCTGAATATTTCAAGACTTATTAAGTATCAACTTATTGTTTGCAGTAATGAGCCTTTGAAATCGAGAAAAGAAAACAAATCCTCCCACCATAAAAATTTGATGTTTTACGTTTCATGATTCGTACAATCCGAAGTATAATCCTATGAGAAGGTACTTCTTTCTGGAGTCCCTTTTTTTAGTCCCACATTTCAAGATTACCAATCAACTATTCTTTCTTTCTTTATACAAGGTTTACTATATTGTAATTTTTACTGATACTGAATATGAACAATGCTACATTTTATGCATTCTTGATATACACTCCTGCTCAAAATTAGAGCACCACCATCCATTTTTTTCGTATGTCTCTTTCCTTCTTCCCTTATAAATTTTGAATCCTGGCCTGGCCACCCAGGAGCCCAGACATGAATCCAATAGAGCATGTTTGGGACTAGCTGAAAAGAAGGATTCGAGCCAGAGTTCCACCACCAGACAATCTTCAGCAGGTGTAAACAGCAGAGAAAGAGGAGTGAGACAATATCCCCAGGAGGATATCCAAAACTTGATTATGGGTCGAAGGGTCCAAGCCCTCATCCGAGCTAGAGGAGGTAATACCAAGTATTTGAAAGCTAAACTGGCATAATTCAAACCTTCTTTTCACTTTTTCAATTTTTATCATTTTACCACAAGAAGTACATTTTTCTTTAATTTACTAAAAACATCTTTTTTTCTCGAATTTGTGCCTTTTCTGGTTACCTTTTTTCTTCTGTGATTGCAAACAATGTGTGGAGATGGATAAAAACTTGATAAGAGAAAAAAGAAGGGGACAAACGAAGAAATACATGGTGGTGCTCTAATTTTGAGCAGGAGTATATAATTTTTAAGAACATCACAGATGTAAAGGTGCTCTTCTTGGGGAGATCAATTTCATCCGGAAAATAAATGTTCCACAACAAAGAATCCTCTCCAAGATAGCCTGCAAATTTGGCAGTTTTCACTAGCGACTGAATAACGAATGATTGAAAACTTGTGGCAGATGTACCTCGAAACGTAGTTTTCTACGAGGGCCCTTCTTCCACAAATCTCCTCGATACTGATGGAATAAAATTTGGTGCTACAACCCCAAAGTCCTAGCTAAGCTACGAGTGTATACGAGTATATTTATACCTACACTCGTGATACGTTCAGTATGTTCACCCTTCGACACTGTCATTTCATTTGTACGCAGTCTCATTTCAAACTCCAAGGACGGTGTTCGGCTTACGCGACACGTGTCATCCACGTGCCCAGGGGTGCCGGAGACCCTTCTATTGACTGCTTTCCAGCCTAAATGGCCCCATTTCGTTCACGCTTGACAATCAGCGTCCCGCTTCGTCGACTAATTTAGTTTATATTTAATATCTAAGTGCGACTGACGGAGTGTGGGAATCCCTCGATAATAACTCACAGAATTATTTCACATACGACTCTATTTCAACGATCTATCTGTAGCAGCCAACAGCCAATAAAACCTGAATGGGGGGTGCGCCTTGATTTTTTTTAGATTTTTAATCGAAAGTAGACTACATCCTTACAATTTTGGCACCAACCGCGACCTTCTAGCGTGTGTAAATCTTTTCCTATGAATTTTTAAAGTTTCGACCGTTTATGACGTCACGCGCCCCTCTCGCCTGGGCGGGACCCCCCAGCCCACTGTGACGTCATAAACGGTCGAAACTTTAAAAATTCATAGGAAAAGATTTACACACGCTAGAAGGTTGCGGTTGGTACCAAAATTCACAAAATGAGGTGTACTTTAGATTAAAAATAACAATAAACAGTTTTTCCTACCCAGGCGCACACCCTATTCTTCCTGTTTTTCGAGGATATTTTGTTAACCTCTTAGATTCTCCAGCAAATTGAATTGCTTTGAAATTCATCAGCGATAAATTATTCTGGAAACAACTTCTCTCCCAATCAAAGAAAAATCGATGTTTTCTGTTTTTCTCCGAACGCAATGCTTCGTATAGATCCAAATTTAATGAAATTTATAGGTCCTGCAGCCTAAGCCAAAACACTATCAGAATTGTAGCAATTTGAGACTATCAAGAACTGAGAAATCTTAGCAAATTACGAGACAATTCCATTAAAATGGTGGAATGTTTTTGTAAGGTTCCGAATGACATGAGAACGAAAATTGTATAGAAAACCCAGAAACGCAAAATATGAGTAAATATTTCTTTTACCTGCAGCAGAAATGCAAAGCTCCTTAAGAAGCAATACTTGAAGTGCCTTAGAGGAAACCCAGAAATAAGGGATTTTAGTTTTATGGAGCGAGGCTAGAAAGTTTCTCAAGGTTCATCATTAGATAGGCCAATCTGTTTCACAGTTCATCCAGGCTGTAACAAGAGATGGCAAGAGAGTCCCATTTTATGTTGCTTCTGAGTCTACCAAGGTAGCAGGAGCTTTGTTTTCACTTTTCGAAGTTGAAAAAAAAATTCTCCAAAATCAAAATTTCCACTCGCGTTCTACGTTTCAGATCTTCCTGAACAATTTTGGTTTCGCGTCTGTGAGTTTGTGTGTGTCATGAAATCCTTGTGACCGACAAAACTATATGAAGATATCGTTTGATTCCAGTGAAATTTTCTAAGATTATGCGGATTGGCGTGTAGATGGTCCCCTGTGAAAATCATTGCCCCCAGACTAATAATACCCACTTCGCATGCGAAAACGTGAATTTCTTTGTAACCGCCACAACTTCGACATTTTCCATCCCATTTAGATGAAATATTCCGGGATAATGCGGATTGGGTCGTTGATGGTGATGTACAATCGGGTTATGGATACGAGGAAGCTATGCTCCACACCCACTTGGCAGACTTTTCTTCTCTTTCGGACACATGGTTCACTAAGGTTGTGAAACACACAACGATGAGCATCCTTTCCTCATGAGAGCTTATCGTTTGAAAAAAATTTCCAGAATAAAAGCGAGTAATTTTATGTCACAGATATTATGGTACGAGTCAGAATCATTCAATGTACGGCCCTCACATAATACTTCTCTGGCTTTCTACAGCACTTCTCTCTCTCTCTGGTATCAATTTCAGGAGAATGAGCAAATAAATGGATTCAGAATCGATGTGGGTCTGTACGGGGAAACGGCCAGAATGAACCAGTCCGATCACCGCATCGCTATTTCTGGAACTTGTGGTGTCGGTCGCGCAAATACGCTCTCAAACTCCTTGACTTGCTCGTTCGTAGTCGAACTTTGTCAGTTCTGAGTTCTCCAATGTATCCAATGTACTATCGAAGCACTGGTGAATAATGATCATTCTTGTACTTTTTCTGTTCATAGAATATAAGAGAACCGCGAAAAGGTATTCGTACTCTGAAAGATTAGTCAATGATAAAGTTTCCCCTTTCATACCCCCCCCCCCCCCCCCCCGTGGATCAAGTGCATCATAATCCCAGCTTTCCGTGAACTACACGAACCAACTCGTTCGCTGGAATTTATTTTCAAGCGTCCTTCACATTGGTCGAGGCCTGAACTCAAGGTTCATCATTAGATAGGCCTATCGTTATCACAGTTCATCCAGGCTGTAACGAGAGTTGGCAACGAGTCCCATTTCATGAGCCAAGTTCTGTCAATCACGACTTCCGCTGCATTTGCAAGGGAGGGAATGGACGACCCTCTAAAGCCACATACTTTTTCGCCACTAGTTACAAACACGTTTCTATGAAAAACATCACGACTCCATTATAAAAATGGATTATTTAATCAACCCTTAAATCTATGCATTAAGTACAATATTTCGTCACACATTATAAGTGCAAGCCTCAGTGGACTCCTCGGAATCCCTTCATCCCTCTGAAATGACTGATACTGGGTTCATTTATCTGTTGGGTACTAGGGGCAGAACTCACAGTCCATCACTCATGGCAAAGGAAATCCTCAAGTAGGCGATGAGGAACGTCGCATGCTCAGCGCTATTCACAGTCAGCATCTCGAGGAAATCATAATTACAGTAGCTATCGTCAATTAGCCCATTTTCTGATCCATCTCAAATAATCACCAGCAACACAGATGTCGCGCAAAACACAAAACCAACTGACTAGTTAATAGAAACCACAGAGTACCGGAGACAAGTAGAAGAGTATTTTTGTACTTCCCGTGTTGCAGAAATGAGAAACGTAGAAAAGAGCAGCTAGAGCGAGAACTCGCAGATGCAAACCTCTCCATGGAAATCTTGAAGAAGTGAACTCAAGGAAGACATTGTTAGAACAGGAGAGATTGATTGATTGATTGAAATTGTTTATTTATCCACCAGGGAGAGTTAGGGCCTTAAGGCCCTCTCTTCCACTCTCCCTGGCTACAAAAACAAAAAAATATGTCCTCAAGCAATCGTTTACAATGATCAATATTTATAACACTTATGTGTATTATAATAAGTAGAAATAATAATTAATGACTTATAAAATAAAAAAACTCTTCTAGAAGTATCCATTTTTACACTATTTTACAATATTTATTACATTTGTAGTCACTTATAGTCTAATCAATTTGATGTTTTTTGAGTAACATGTCCCTCAGTTCACTCCTGTAAGTTTCTATTTTTTGTCTGGTAAAAACATGTCCACCATTTCATTGTAAATTTTAATACTTTGAACGAGAAATGAACGGTTAAATATTGCTGTCCTGTGTATTGGAATTTGTATGATTCTTCTGGCGTTTCTTGTTTCTTTTCCATGTACTTCACACATAAAAGTGAAATCCTTGAATAAATATGCAGGTCTTTTGAATTTTAATACTTTAAACATTAGTACGGCAACCTGTAGCTTCTTTCTTTCTGCTATTTTCAGCCATCCTAGTTTTAAATAGTGTGGGGTTACATGCTCATCAAATTTTAGTCTTAGGACGAACCTCACAATAGCATTTTGCGCTCTCTGCAGTCGATCAATATCCTCACTCTTCAAGTCACTGAGGGCAACCGGGGCATAATCGAAAATAGGGAGAAGAAGGGATTGGGCCAATTGCTTTCTCACCTGCACGGGGAAATCAATGGCCACTCTTCTAAGTTGATATAAACTTTTAAAGACCTGGTTACACATGTTGGTTACTTGTGAGTCCCAGGAAAGAGTGTTTTGTACAATGATGTCAAGGTTTTTCATTTCCCCTACGTACTCCAATTCGGAGGAATCGTACACCACCTTATAAATCTGGGAGAGATCGATGTTATTTAATATTTTGGTATTAGTATTCACTTTCATACAATGATCATCACACCATCCCTTTAGCTTTCTCAGATCTTTATTCATAATGTCTATGGTTTGATCAATGTTTTGGGTATCGCACGACCGGTAGATCTGAAGGTCATCTGTGTACATGATGTACTTGGTGCCTTCTGAGAATATTAAAGGTAATGTTTTGATGTAAATTATGAAGACTAGTGCCGAAAGGACTAACCCCTGGGGACTTCCTACCTCAACATTATTCCAGGTGGAAAAGGAGTTATTAGGACCCTTGACACATTGCATTCGTCCTGATAAGTAAGACTCAAACCAGGCTCCCTGTAAAAAATTAAATAATAATTTCTCGCACAATCGAAGATACAGAATTAATAGAAAAATAAAAATAAAAATAGTGACTGATCACACATAATACAACAAGTACGATATACAAAATTGTTTTACAAGGTGCGGTAGGTACTAGGAAAAAACTCGAATAACTAAATAAAAATAATTGATATTAATCACTGTATGACTCTAAAAATAATTTCCTTAATTTTTTACGAAAACTTTGAACAGATTTGGAGAAATCAAAATGTTCTTTGTATTCATTGTATAGTTTAATTGATTGAAGATTAAAGGATTTGCTGTAGACAATGGTACTGTGATGAGGAATTTGGAGAGTTGAAGAGGCGTGACGAGTGGGAACAGAGTGAATTTTATTGAGGAATTTATAATGAGTAAGCAGATATTTGGGTTTACGGAATTTTAAAATTTTGAAAGTCAAGGTAACCCTAATTTCAAGAAATAAGGAGTGACGTGAACATCGAGACGTAGTCTGAACACGAATCGAACGACTGAGTTCAAGGCTGTTGGTAGCTTTTGCATTTGCTCTCCAGTTAGGTCGCAATATGATAAAGTCGCATACTCAAAACACAGGCACTAGAGAGCCTGCGCAAGCAAAGCTCTGACTTGTTGCGGAAAGTCTATAGCCATCCTCCTCAATTGGTACAAACTTCTATAGACTTTTATACCATATTTCGGCGACTGGGGGCTCCAGTTAAGGTAGGCGTCATCAAAGTTCCCAAATTCTTGAATTGAGAGAGAGAGAGGAGAGAGAGAGAGAGAGAGAGAGAGAGAGAGAGAGAGAGAGAGAGAGAGAGAGAGAGGAGGAGAGAGAGAGAGAGAGAGAGAGAGAGGAGGAAAGAGAGAGAGAGAGAGAGAACGTAGGTCCCATCCCGCCATCCAGAAACAAATGAAGCCTCCCAGGATTCAGCCTGAAGTAATGTGTTAAACGGTTCCAGGCTGAGCTTCCAACCTGAGGGAAAAGGAGATTTTGAATTCCACATAACCTTAAAGTCGCGGACCCTTCAAGGTATCTTACGAGATCTAACTCCACCTGTGATCTTAAAAATTTTCTCAACTGCCGGTCGAAAAAATTGTTGATCCTTCATTAAAAACGGAGTTAAGAAGAAAGTTATTATATGCTATTATAAAGTTATTGTTTATTATTGATGATGACCTAACCGTCAACATCGATTTAACTTTGTAACTCATTATTATCGTAGAAATAGACAACGTTCTTATTTACTCCGTTTTTTAATTAAAATGGGTTTCCACAATCTCGTCGCGAGGGATTTTATTCGTGTTGATCCTTGTCAATGAAGGCAGAAGGACAGTTAATGAAAAAGTTGGGAGATGAAGGATGAGGTTGGGGATGATGGGGTCGCACTGGGATGAATGAGTGAACTTGTTATTGGAGTCGGACTCGACGGACCCTCGACAGTCTGATTGCCGCCCTCAAGCTCGAGGAGTCGACAGACTGCAAGTGACTCAGACTCCAATAAGAGGGACAACTCAATCGATATCATAAAGGCCCTTCTCGGGGGACACGGCTAGACCAGAGCTGCTCCCCTTGATAGGAGGTCTCTAGGGAGACGAGCGCCAGTCGTCGGTGACTCAACGGCCTGAGATTTACATCGCTGCTTGCTCATTAAGAGTCCACGGCCTTCACAGAACCCTTCGATCAGAGCTGAGCACAAAGTAGCACACGCTATAGATATTTATTCGATCATTGAGGTCCCCCGAGCCAGACAAGTGATGGAAAAATCGATTTCGTGGAATTGCTGATTGAGGCTTTCAAGCCCTGTGAACTTCATGAAATTTCCTCAGGAAAATCTCGAAGATTCGATTAACCCATTTCCGGCCACTGACGCGTTTTCGCATCGACGACTTTTTTTAAATATTGAAAACAGGTAGAGGAAAATCTTCGTAGGAGAATTTTTTCTCGTTCATGCTGTTCCTATATTCGTGAAAAAATCCTTCGACATTCGGGAGCTCGATGCGACTTTGGAAATTTTTTTTCGGCCTTTTGGCCGAAAGCATGATTATGGTGGCTCTATTCGATCCTGGGCGATTGAGTGTTCTGGGCCACAAGTCGGATAAATCAAATCGATTTGGAAGACTGAGGCCTCTTAGATCCCATTAAAATGTAAAATTCATCAAATTTGGAGTATTTTTGCTCTCAATTGGCGAGAAAATTATGCCTTATTTCGGCCGCCATCTTGTAGAAGAGTTCATCCTCCTCCTCTCACTTCTCTGTTATTTCCACTCTTGGTTGAAATGGGTTAAAGCGTCGCCACTTCACCTTTTTCCTCTTTTGATTTTCCACAATTTGTGTAAAAATAAATCCTGAATTACATTTTTCGTCATGTTTACACGGTGAGTTGCTGATTATTCTGAAAATCTGGGGAAAATTTGGTAGACCGCAGATTCCAATTTTTCGAGTTTATCCAATCTCTAATATAAAGTGAAGAAAAATTAGAAAATGTAATTCATTTAACCAGACAATGGTTGGTGACCAGTGGGGCACATTCAAACACTATAAATCTCGGTGTTTTCTAATTTAGGCGCCTAATTGAGATGATCGTGACCAGTGGAGAGAAAGTTCGGGAGGTTTTCCTTGTAAAACGCTGCAAATTATTTCAAAAAGTTTTATTATTTTTCTGTATACATCACTAGTCTGCAGAGATCACTGCTTTGCCATTGTCACTGTTTGTTTACCTACCAATAGGCAGGTACTTACTACCTACCTACAACGTAGGTACTCTTCTCACGCTACAAGGTCGCGTTGGTGTCAAAATTCTCAGAATGAGGTCTAGTTTAGATTTAAAATAACAATAAACAGTTTTTCGAACCCCTGCGCATCCCCTATTTCAACCCTTAATTTTCCCCCCTTTGAAGCGACTGACATCAACCATAAGCTTCGGGGCACAATTAGACCCCAAAAGGAGCCCATATTTGAATCAAATTTCATCAAAATAGGTCGATGGGACCTAAGGAAAGTCCCGCGTACGGCGTACGGTTTTTCGGATTCTTCATACCTTGAAACTTAAACCAACATTTTGAGGGGAGATTAACATTTTTTCTGGGTCGATTCCATTATTGAAAATAACGAACCACAAATCTTTTTTTCCGCTCAACTTTGGAATCCATGGTTCACTCGGGAATTCGCTAAAATAATATTTTAGCTAATAATAATTAATATTTTTAGATATTATCTAGCCCTTCAAAAAATATAATCAATAATAATATATTCTCTTCGTTCCATTATTTGATCGCATACTATCCAATTTTCAGAGGTATGACACAAAATTTCATCAAAATTAAATATATAAATATATACTTATACATAAATATTTACATACACACGTAAAGAAACCTCAATTCAATAATAATTATCGTATCCTATAACCTATGAAACGAAGAAAAGAACAAAATAACACACACCCATAGCCTGTAAAACCGCTTTTCTATTTTTTTCACACCCTTTCCCTTTAAATAACATTATTCTTTTCAAAATTCAAGATTTAGTACTAAAATAATAACTTTAAAAGTCAGAAAACAACTTTTTCTTATGTATTTTCGTATTCGGAATCGAATGAAACCATTCCCAAGACGATACACTAATTCGTTTAGATGATGATGATTTTTTTCCGATTTTTGGCCATTTGGCCCCACTGTGCGGCGGACGGACGGCCAAATTTTTATTCGATTTTTGGATTCTAATTTCGAGGGGGTTAAAATTTTTTTTTCTTGGTCGATTCCAAAGGTTCATTATTGAAAATGATTAACCAAAAGGGCATCGAGCAGCGTTTCGTTCATTCAATTACTCAAGGAACACCAACTGTTCGGTATTTCCGTAGGTACATCTCTAAGTTGTGACTCGCTGAGGCGACCGTCACTATTTTAAACGCTTCTAGAATCATTCGAGGTTCTTCGAAACATTGTCTACCTTTGTCCGAATATTTTTGGTGCTGGAACTCCAATCGACATTCCTGCGTCTATATAGGTCGGTTTATAAATATGGGCTCGTAAGTAACTCCCGTTGGCCCCTTCCTATCCAAACATTCATCCGATTCTGAAAGCAGTTCTTTTCTTCTCTCTCAACACCATCAGACACAACTCGATCAGGAGAAGTAACAAATTAAAGTTTCAAAAGAATTATTTGACATCTTTATACATTTCAAATTTCGTTTGAATATTGATTACGGAGAATTTTCTGTTGAACCAAGTTCAATTTAATCTGTGGATTCATCCAATAAGCTTTGAATGATAGAGTGGTACCTACGCTATTAGCGCAGTTATTTTGGTACGTTGCAACTCGCTGAAAAATTTGTTTGAACATAATATGCGGTCAAACTGGTACAACCTTTCTATGAATTTAATCAAGCTCCAAGTAGGACTGTAGGTCAATCTGTAGGTCTGTAGGTAATTTAGGTACTTTGCTTACCTCATCTTCAACGTACCGTAGAAGTGTATCTTCTTTACGAGGATATGCTGATTGAGAGTTTTCTACGTAGATGCAAATAACCACGTAAAATTGATGCAAGTCTTACAATCTCAATCTTTTCAATTTTGCAATCAAAGTTATGATCAAGATCGCATGGCTAAGACATCAAAAACTTTCATTGGAAATTAATGTCTTACTACCAAAGACATGTTTTAGAGTTACTTGTTTGTTCTGTCTAATACCATTTCGGAACCAAACAGCCTCATTACGAAGGTCTTCGTGCAACTATTATCGCATCCATGAAATAAAACATTTTGCTCTAACCTTGATAGATCCTTCTCAGCTAATTAATACAGATCACATTCGAATCGAAACCAAGTTTACTTCATCGAGACTCAGACTGTAGTAGACAAGTATATTTACTTCTTTCCTAACAACCTTCAGAGAATCTCCATTTCTACGATATTGTTTGGCACTCAGACGACTTTAAATACCCTCAACCACGAAGAAATTCTTAGATAGACACATTTTTATTGGGGCTATTCATAGGTATATCACTGGAGTCAAACTGAAGCTATAAGGAACATTGTTTTGATTATAGTGGTAAATGTATGAAAAGCCACCGTGAGAAGAACCTCATCCAGGCCCGGGCCCACCCACCATGGAGGCATCACAAATCCAGAAAGCCACCAACCCTCGTGTAAACCAAAAGACCAGAGTCACCATCACATAATCGAAAAATGAGAAAATCAACAAAACAGGAGGTAAATTCGACCCAAGACACGCGCTCACACACCAACACTAACACACGCAACCACATTGAAACAATAAATTACAATCACACCACACGAATTTTAACAAGACAAACATTCATTCAAAAGTAGATAGAATAAATAAGATAACAACAAATATCTTTTTATTTACAAGTATATTTCGAATTTTTGGGGACTCAATTTGAACTTTTGGCAATGCCCTTCCGTTTCGACAACTACTGGAGTACTTGTCCAATTTTTGGTTTATTTTCAATAATGAACCTTCGGAATCGACCAAGAAAAAAAAATTTTTAACACCCCCTCAAAATTTGATGGTTTACGTTTCAAGGTACGTAGAATCCAAAAATCGAATGAAAATTTGGCCGTCCATCCGCCGTACGCGGCACTTTTGCCACTTAACATTGACCGATTTGATGAAATTTGGTATGTAGGCTAGTTCTGGGGTCTAGTTGTGCCCCGAAGATTTTGGTTGAGGTAGGTCACTTCTAAGGGTTCCAAAATCAATTATGAAATTTTGAAAACGCTCTAACTCAAAAAATTTTGATATAAAGGTATTATTTTCCTTCAATTTAAGATTCTATAGAATTTTTAGAATTTTTTGAGACCACCCGGAGCTCTGTAGGACAAACCGTTCGCTCACTACAAGAATTTAAAGTTTGAACGTACGATAAATCAGAAATACCAGTGTGAATCGCAAAAGAAGCTTAATCTCCGTTCAAATTAAAGCTGACCGAAATGCGATCGATGTTTTTCTTCATGTTGGATGGTTGGTGGCTTTGCAGACGAGTGATCTATATAGAAAAATAAAAAAATAATAAACCATTGTGTAATAATTTTCAGCATTTTCTAACTCCTAAACTGTTCAATTAATGTTTCTTCACTCTCAAAAATAGATATTAACAAATAAATTACAAAAGCAATAATACTATTTAAAGGTCTTTAAATACTGTTCAATAAATTCGTTCATAATAGAAACAAAATCACACTCGATTCGAAAGTAGTCTTTTGAAGAAACTCAATTTTAAATGCTTGCATACGAGTCTGCAACACATTGGGACATCTTCATGTCAACCACTACACAACAAGATAGTGAAGTAAGAAAACAGTTGATTGTTCTCTACGCAACTCAGTGAGTCTATTTTATTTATTTATTGGTTGCGTGAGTAAGACTTGCTTAGTTTTCGTGACGATTTTTCAGTTCATGTGCCAAAGCAAAGACATGAAAATGTCAAAATTAATCCTCTGCAAAATTGTTTCGTCATAAACAACAGACCTAATCTATAACAGAGCTATAACGAAAACATTTATGAATTAAACCTGTTAGATAGACAGTAGTAACCAGTTCCTCAGTCACTGACGCTGAAATGTACCCTTCACAACACTAGATAACGTGGTATACCTCAGTCTACCACTTCCTCTAAAAAATATAAGCAAGTGACCATTGACTCCTTACTAACCTAAAAGGTTTGGCTGAGATGATAAAATATGAAGGGAGATTGGATTAATTACTCCAATATTTAATCAATTCCTCTCCTACATTACTTTGGACCTCTCTCCCCTCGGCCACAGTCGACCAGTCCAGCCCCATAGGTACCTACTACCTATAGGGCATTTTTGAAAATTTCAACCCCAACCAGCAGCCTAATGGAAATCAAGGGTTGAAATTTTCAAAAATGCCCTAGTAGGTAGTAGGTACTTATGGTTGAAAGGGAGGGATCTATAGAGAAGGGTGATCTATACAGAAAATAATAAACCTTTGGGAAATGATTTGCAGCGTTTTGTTTATTATTTTCAATAATAATTGGAATCGTCCAAGAAAAAAAGTTAACCCCCATCAAAATTTATTGGTTTACGTTTCAAGGTACGAAGAATTCGAAAATCTAATAAAAATTTTGACTTCCGTCCGCGGTTTGCGGCACTTTAGGATCTAGTACCTACTCCGAAGCTTTTGGTTGAAATTCAATCACTTCTAAGAGTTTAAGAATAAGGGTTGACATTTTCGAAACGCCCTATCTCAAAAACTTTCGATATAAAGGTATTGTTTTTCCATTCATTTAAAATAGTATTGAATTTTTAGAATCGAATGAGACCACCCAGAGCTCTGTAGGACCATCAGTTCGCTCCATATGAGAACTTAAGGGTTGGGCTTATGGTAAACCAGAAACACGAGTGCATAAGAGGCTTAATCTCCGTTCAAATAATGCTAGCTGTCCAAAATGCGATCGCTGTTCGTATCTTCGAGTTGTACTCAGTTTTGCGTCCTTAGCAACCAGTTATCCAATTTCCTAATGATGCGTGTGAAGCGTTTATTTGTTCAAAATAAAGTTGATTGCGAAGCTAAAATATGGTTGGTAGGTGGTGGCAATGGCAAAGCTGTGTTCTTTGCAGACGAGTGATCTATACAGAAAAATAATAAACCTTTGTGTAATTATTCGCTGAGTTTTTTTAAAATACCGTTCGACGATGATTACCCTGCTCATACGGCTCGTTGTTAGCGACTGTAAAAGGATACCATCGAAAGCAAACAACACGCCTGTTAGTCCCAAGCAAACTTACCCCTATGCTCGCCAATGACGGGAATTTCTTCTTGAGCATGTTTCGCTTCTATGCAACCGTCGGGAGAAACGAATTCGTCTACAACCACTGTTCACTTTCTTCTCAAAATCAACTGAATTCGGCGATCGTTTCGGTCATGATACAGTCGATCCTGCTATATCAATTTCGGATTCGGTTGGATTTACAGAGAGCAGATGATTTGTCAGGTTAGTAGCGAATGGAGGAAGCGGATGAGGAACTTGAGCAAACGTGGAAACTGGTCGGATGAAGAAATGTTGATATTAGTAAACAGTGAAGGCTTGAGGTTGCAAAAATTGTTTGAATGGAGATTTTTTGAACTTTTATGGTGGTTTTGAGTCGTGAGAGATGGTTATTGGGCGATATTGAAGGGATTGTTTTTTGCGCAATGGGCTGATTGTTTTCTTATAAGGTGGAGAGAATGGTCGATATGAACCTTTGAAAAGGGTGGGAATGAACCTGCGGTAGAGTCCAGTTGAATACTGAGATCAAAAGAAAGTGCTGACAGAAATAGCAGGAAAGACGTGATGCTCCAAAATTAGAGCTCTAGACTCCCCTTCCCCGTCTGTTGAGAGAACGAGGCCCGCGACGGGTTGATCCGCTGGGGAGAACTACGATCCACATCGAATTCGGACTGATGGGATGTGAATCAGAGGTTTTCATGTGCAAAAAGCTCAAATTTTGAATTTTGTTCTCACACACCGCCAGTGGCAGCTCCTGACATCAACATTTTTAATCAAGTACCATTGATTTAGTAATGATTTACTAAACTAAATCTTAAAATCATCACCAAACACATTTACAGTGCTCATAATCACTCACATTAATTTCGTGGTTGAACAATAAAAATAAAACAAATATTAAATATTTGTTTTATTTTTATTGTTCAACCACGAAATTAATGTGAGTGATTATGAGTAAATTTTACTCTCTCATAAAGCAAATATTATTTTTCACGTTTCAGGATCTCTATTTCAAATCAACTACAGGGTGTCCAAGTAACTACGCTCCCCCCACTTATTTTCTCTAATAGTGTAAGAAAAAAAATCGGATCAACGCTATTCTTCATAATTTTTTGCGTAGAATTAAAAAATGACAAAATTGCGCAGTGCGCAATCGCGCAACCATGCGCAATCATGATCAACTTTGTTTTTTCAAATGAGAACCCCCATTTTTTATTGCAGATTCGGATTCTACGTCAAATTTTATGAACATTTTACTTCGACAACTTTTTTTTTTGGACGCGCGCAGCCCGCTCAGCGAGCGCTCAAAGATGCGCAACCCAGAGATTGCGCCAAAGTTGAGATGAAGGTAAACCTCAAGTGCGGCACAATACTTAGCACTGTTTTTCTACGCTGAATCGCGTGGTGATATCCCTTTCTTGATTTGATTTCATTTTACCGTATCTACAGCCGAAAAAGTCACTTTTTGAGGAGGAAATCATCGATTTTCTTACAAAGGGTAATAAATCATCCTAATAAAATGAAAAAAAAAAATAAATTTTTAAAATTGTAGAATAACGGGAAACTATCGCAAACGCTATCGATGAAAAATGTTTGCTCAAAGCAGGGGTGTGCATTTCTGAAGGAGGAGCCCAGTTCGAACAGTTTATCGCTTAATTGTTTCAATAATTGTTCATCCAATCATGTTTTTAGAAGACTGAAAATTATTTTGTAAAATTTTGTGATAATTATGTAGAAGTTTCCCGTTATTTTACAATTTTAAAAATTTAATTTTTTTTACATTTTATTAGGATGATTCATTACCCTTTGTAAGAAAATCGATGATTTCCTCCTCAAAAAGTGACTTTTTCGGTTGTAGATACCGTAAAATGAAATCAAATCAAGATAAGGATATCTCCACGCGATTCAGCGTAGAAAAACAGTGCTAAGTATTGTGCCGCACTTGAGGTTTACCTTCATCTCAACTTTGGCGCAATCTCTGGGTTGCGCATCTTTGAGCGCTCGCTGAGCGGGCTGCGCGCGTCCAAAAAAAAAAGTTGTCGAAGTAAAATGTTCATAAAATTTGACGTAGAATCCGAATCTGCAATAAAAAATGGGGGTTCTCATTTGAAAAAACAAAGTTGATCATGATTGCGCATGGTTGCGCGATTGCGCACTGCGCAATTTTGTCATTTTTGAATTCTACGCAAAAAATTATGAAGAATAGCGTTGATCCGATTTTTTTTCTCACACTATTAGAGAAAATAAGTGGGGGGAGCGTAGTTACTTGGACACCCTGTATAGTGGAGACCACCGCGTTTGGTTGAAAATACACTATGTTTTCCAATATTTTACTTGCCTAATCGTCAAGTTACAGATTTCAAGGATAGAAAGTAACGAAAAAACGTCCTATTGGTTATTATTTTCAATAATGAACATTTGGAATCGACCAAGAAAACAAATTTTTTAACACCCCCTCAAAATTTGATGGTTACGTTTCAAGGTACGTAGAATCCAAAAATCGAATAAAAATTTGGCCGTCCGTCCGCCGTACGCGGCACTTTTGCCACTTAGCATTGACCGATTTTGATGAAATTTGGTATGTAGGCTCCATTTGGGGTCTAGTTGTGCCCCGAAGATTTTGGTTGATGTAGATTACTTCTAAGGGTTCCAAAATCAATTTTGAAATTTTGAAAACGCCCTAATTCAAAAAATTTCGATATAAAGGTATTGTTTTTCCTTCAATTTAAGATTCTATAGAATTTTTTGAGACCATGCGGAGCTCTGTAGGACAAACCGTTCGCTCCCTATGAAAATTTAAGGGTTTATATTGAAATATATATATATATAAATCAAAACACGAGTGTGAATCGCAAAAGAGGCCTAATCTCCGTTCAAATTAGAGCTGACCGAAATGCGATCAATGGTTGGTAATTTTTATTTTTCTTGAATTTTTATTTTTATATTTTTTTTATTTTTTCTTTTTTATTTTTTTCTTTCATATTGGATGGTTGGTGATTTTGTAGACGAGTGATCTATATAGAAAAATAATAAACCATTGTGTAATAATTTGCAGCGTTATTATTTTTTTTTTTTCAAAATAATAAAATACAAATTCATAATGGTTGTATGGCATTTCTTCGTACGAAGAGATCATGTTGAGAAGGGATAGAGTTCGACAATATCCTCGTGATTCACTTATTAGAAGTTAAGTACACTTTCGGTATCGTCGGAAGTAAGTTATTGGTATTGATTTTTTTTTTTAATGGTAACTAATACTTGATGTTCTAAGTTGATATACTTAGTGTTATAGTGTTAGTGATAAAATATAGTCAGGAACTCACTCTGGTTTATTTCATATAAAATATGGAGAGATTGGTATTATATAAGACTGAGTATCTGCTATTCTATATAAAATAAGATAGTGAGTTCCTGTCTATATTTTATCACCACCACTATAACACAATGTAAATCAACTTGGAACATCAAGCACTAGTAACCATTTTGTATTATTTATGTGTATTTTTTTACAAGAGTAAATCAAATTTATTATCATTTAAGAAATCTGTTTATCTGTTTAATCAACTTTACTAACCGAAAAATTCCAGTCATGGATGTTGCAAGGCAAAATGGATGTTGAGATCAATCAAATAAAGTACCCAACACCGATCCAGTTAAATACTTGGATATGCCACTCGACCCCAAATTAAACTGGAAAAAACATACAGAAGAGAAAACAGAGGAAATTAGAATCAAATTCAGAAAGATCTATTGATTGATGGGAAGAAATTCTCGTCTCCCTCTCCACAATAAACTGCTTATTTTCAACCAAATTTATCCTTCGCCCTATATATGGACCTGTAGAATGCAGTTATCGGGATGTGCCGAAAAAAAAAAAATAATAATAACAAAACCCAAATTTCCAAAATGAAATACTGAGAATTATAGTGTGTGCACCTTGGTACGTGAAGAACAATGATATATATCGAGACTTGAGGATGGAAACTGTAACAATATAGGATGAATTTCAGATTGAAAATAACCTTATTGTTCATAATTAGTCAGAGGAGGGTGTGACGACCCTACCCCTTCAAACCAGTGATTAGATTAATCAGCCGGCCTGAAGAGGATATCGATTCATATCTCTATGAATCGGATATCTCTAAAGGCGTAGCTCCAACAAATCGGGAACAAACCAATTGGTTTGTCCAGTATAAAATTTAGGGTCGTCACAAAACAGTCCACGAAATTATCGCAAGGTAGCACTCAGGTAGGTACTCATGAAAACCCGGAAATGCTCAACGTTTTGGATAACGAAGACGAACTCGCTAATCCGTACATATATATCCAAGGGGAATCCGTACATAATATGAGCATATATTATATGCTCAACGAATCCGTACATATTAAGTTAATTTCTTCAGTATGTTCCTCATTTAATATAAATTGAAGCGCCTGAACAATTGCTGCAACTTCTGCATTGAAACTTGAAGTCAGGGGCGGAAGTTTGTAAATTGCTTGAATATTCCGTTTTCCATTCCAAAAGGCGCAGCCTACGGTAGGTAACTTTTGGATCCGTCGGTGAAAGTTAGATTACTGTGAGGCCATTTTGAGCTAACAAATTGTTCGAATTCACGGTTTATGTCGAGTGCAGAATTAATTCTTGGGATAAAACGTGTGAATGAAACTGGATTAATTAGTACATCAAATACAAGCATGAACTTTGGTATTCTTGGAGAGGCATATACTTTGGAGAAATCCCACTCTTCTTGAGTATAACTGTGTATAAGCGTGGGGGTTTTCCTGATATGCATTTCTTCCGAGTTCATGTCAAAGATGCTGAGTCTACTTATGTTGTTTAATATTTCACTTTTTCTTGACTTCAGTCGCAATACAAACCGATCTGACATCATTTGCGCTCTGTTTTGGACCGGGAGTTCCCCTGTTTCTGCCAAAATTATGTCCGTTGGAGTCGAATGTAGCAGTCCCATACATTGACGTAAACATTTATATTGCTGCCGAGATATTTTCAATAGATTTGTATTGTCCATTTTAATTATTTAACAATTTTATATAAGAAAGACGTTTTAATTTATAGAGAAATATTTAATTTTATCAAAGATTGTAATTTAACTTTATAATAACGCAAACGTTGTACCTATGGCTGTGTAACAAATTAATGCCAAATAAAACAAAAAAAAAACTCAAGAATCAAGCGAAAAAAAACCACTGGACTTATTTAGTGCTGTTAAAGTGCAATTATAGCTCAGTGTTGAAGATACTGTTATGAGAAGGAGCTCGGTTTTACTGTAAACGGGCTCTCATGGAGTGTAACATAGATATTTAATATTGTTGGATGGATTCTTTTCTCTAAGTTTCTTGCAGTATACCTACCAGATGTTGTGTTTATCAACCCACGGCACTCACAGTATCGGGAATGGGGTCATCCAACAAACGCTGTTATTACCGAGCTATCGGAAAATTTATTTCCTTCATCAGGGCCTAAAAAATACGATGCGCACACTCAGGCAACAGAAGCTGGAAGAAACAGAAACACACTAGTCATAAAAAGTTCAATTAAATTACCTATTGAGATCAATACAGAAATACAAATTTTGTTATTGAATCAACAAACGGATACGAAACAAGAACAAAACAATTAACTCACTCAAAGCAGCTACATGTGAGGAGAGTGTACCCACCAATTCATACTCTCATTGTCTCCAACTTTGTCAGAACCATAAAACCAAAACTCATCATTAAAATTGAAAACTAAAAATCTAAAAAAGTTACCACCTCCACACAACTCTGTAATCACAAGCATCACACGCTCTATAGTCATAACTACTACATCAGTAATATCCACAATGTCCCAAAGTGCCTTCAACGACTTAATGATATCACCTTTTAAACTTAACAGGATATTAACAAAGCGTAAATAGCAACCACAAAAACTCACCTTTTAAAATTGTGGATATTAGGTACTGATTGTATTACTGATTGATATTACATTATGGATATTACTAGAGTATGAGTTGGTGGGTACACTCTCCTCACATGTAGCTGCTTTGAGTGAGTTAATTGTTTTGTTCTTGTTTCGTATCCGTTTGTTGATTCATTAAAACAAAATTTGTATTTCTGTATTGATCTCAATAGGTAATTTGATTGAACTTGTTATGACTAGTGTGTTTCTGTTTCTTCCAGCTTCTGTTGCCTGAGTGTGCGCATTGTATTTTTCAGGCCCTGATGGAGGAAATGAATTTTCCGAGAGCTCGGTAATAAAGCCTTTGTTGGATGACCCCATTCCCGATACTTGACAGTTTGAGTATACCTACCTGTTGTTCCTCACTTAGTTCTGACGATGCTAACATAGCGAAAGTGCACTTAACTTCTAATAATTGAGTCACAAGGATACAGCCGAAATATATCCCCCCCCTCACCATAATCACTTGGAATTTAAATGCTAAAAGTCTTTTTTGACATGAATATAATTATTGTGTTTTATCCCGCATTATTGTGTTGTTTGTCCGCATAATAGCGTTGGGTACTAACCATGTTTGACATGGTTTCTTTGTTTTTACAGCCGAGTAGTCAGCAAAAAATTTCGGCATTAATCGAGAGCTTTCCAAAGAGTGGATAACGATTTTTGTAGGTGGGAAATTTACTGAGTAACATTTTCCTAGTTACGAAGTTTTAACATGAATTTTCCTTCGAACTTTCTCTATTACTTTTCTAAAGACGTTTGTTTGATAATACCGAGTGTGGTAACCAGGGGTAGTTGCGAGGTGACGCAACGGATGTTTTGTCATGGCGGCTCGCATTGTAATACTGTAGCGATGCTGCAAATACCTTTTCGGTGAAAAACTACACATTCATGTCACTATACATTAGCGTGTAGATGTTTTTCAAACTGCTTTTGTGAATTTCTCTTCTAGATTAAGAAGAGGTTAAGAATCAATTCAATATCAGATTTGCCTTTAGTTATGAAATTCTGCTTCCGAGTTTAGCAAAGTAGCGACTTCAATGAAATTTTCAAGAATAGGGTGTGTGCCTGGGTAGGAAAAACTCTTTATTGTTATTTTTAATCCAAGGTAGACCTCATTCTGAGAATTTTGGTACCAACCGCGACCTTCTAGCGTGTGTAAATCTTTTCCTATGGATTTTTAAAGTTTCGACCGTTTATGACGTCACAGTGGGCTGGGGGGTCCCGCCCAGGCGAGAGGGGCGCGTGACGTCATAAACGGTCGAAACTTTGAAAAATCATAGGAAAAGATTCACACACGCTAGAAGGTCGCGGTTGGTGCCAAAATTCTCAGGATGTAGTCTAATTTCGATTAAAAATCTAAAAAAAACAAGGCGCACGCCCCCATTGTGAGAGTTGGCAAGTAGATGGTTCTCTATGAAATTCATCACTCCGGATCGATATCTGCCAACACGAAACAACATGAAATAATATTTCAATGAGCATAACTTTTACAGTTTGCATTCGAATCAATGGGATTTTCAGGGGTTGTGTGGTTGGGACTCATCGGATCACCACTACAGTTGTGTTATGGATACGTGGAAGCCATGAGTCCTATGACTCCTACTTGGTTGTGAAATTTTTGAAATCATAAGATAGGATTCGATACTACTAACTCTCTACCATTCCGAGGAATGGGGTACAGTCGGTAACATAGTCGTTTAGGCCGCTCGGAATCGATTGTCGGGACAGGTTGGCATTTGTATGAATATGGGCTAGAAGGGTGTTATGGCTGCAATGCAGGGGATTGTGCCGTCCGTTCTGGCTGTGCCCACGTTTTTCAGACTGGTAGCGCAGTCTAACGAAAGATTTCCACACTATGAGCTTCCTCCCATACGGTTTACGAGCGCACCGGTCAACCCTTCCCAGTTGGCTAGCCTCCTATTTTCAAACGCACAAACTTCTGATCAAAAATTGGTTTACTTATGTGTTTCTAAGCCAAAAAATCGCGAAATTCGGTTGAAGAATTTGAATAAAATAAAGGTATGATGGTAGTGGTACTACGATCGAAACCCTTCAATAATTAAATTCGACAGAATGATAATTGGGGTTTTTCTAGTTATTAAGTACCTAGTACCGTGCTTTAAATTTCATTTTTATTACGCACGATCTACAACCAACCAGCGCGAGTTGGGAGATGACGCGGCGCAAATGTTATACCGCACCATCAAGACCGAGCGGTGTTGCAGGTCCTGCATAACCTCTGCGCCGCGAATACAAAAAGTTTCTTAGTACAGGGTGGCTGAAAACGGACGCCCACTTTTTAAAATGACGCCAAATTTCTAATTTTGGAGATATCAGGTTGAAATAAATTCCAAAATGTTCGTTAGGATTGGAAGTTTATTTTACAGTAAGAAAAAACGCTGCAAATTATTACACAATGGTTTATTATTTTTCTATATAGATCACTCGTCTACAAAATCACCAACCATCCAATATGAAAGAAAAAAAAAAAATCAAAATCACGAACCATCGATCGCATTTCGGTCAGCTCTAATTTGAACGGAGATTAGGCCTCTTTTGCGATTCACACTCGTGTTTTGATTTATATATATATATATATTTCAATATAAACCCTTAAATTTTCGTAGGGAGCAAACGGTTTGTCCTACAGAGCTCCGCGTGGTCTCAAAAAATTCTAAAAATTCCATAGAATCTTAAATCGAAGGAAAAACAATACCTTTATATCAAAATTTTAGAGTTAGGGCGTTTTCAAAATTTCAAAATTGATTTTGGAACCCTTAGAAGTGACCTACATCAACCAAAAGCTTCGGGGCACAACTAGACCCCAAATGGAGCCTACATACCAAATTTCATCAAAATCGGTCAATGCTAAGTGGCAAAAGTGCCGCGTACGGTGGACGGCGTACGGCGGACGGACGGCAAAATTTTTATTCGATTTTGGATTCTACGTACCTTGAAACGTAAACCATCAAATTTTGAGGGGGTGTTAAAATTTTTTTTTTCTTGGTCGATTCCAAAGGTTCATTATTGAAAATAATAAACCAAAATCAGTTATGGAATATTGTGCTAAGTAGATGGTGCCCTTACTGATTAATGCACTGTTCAAGCCTTTCGGCTAAGTTGCTCATGACGTTGTCCAACATTTCCATCGGGATGGCGGCAATTCCACGTGTGATCGCATCTTTGAGGTCGCACACACGGCGAGAATTTCCATGGATATTGTCCGCCTAACATTTCCCGGAAAGTTGATTTTGCATGGCCTCCGCGCTCGCCCGATCTCACTCCCTGTGACTTCTTTTTATGGGGCTACCTGAAGTCCAAGGTTTATGTGGATAAACCACGAACTCTTCAAGACCTCAAAGATGCGATCACACGTGAAATTGCCGCCATCCCGATGGAAAAGTTGGATAACGTCATGAGCAACTTCGCCGAAAGGCTTGAACAGTGCATTAATCAGCAAGGGCGCCATCTATAAGGGTGATTCTCACAGAAAGCTCAAGCCTAGTGTATCTCGAGGTTTTCTCCATACAAACTAGTCCTATGGTTGCTTTTTTCTTTCCCCTTGTGTTCATCTCACCACTCCCTGCACTTCTCGCTGAAAAAAACTATTTATTTTTGCGGTATGGATGCATTTTTTGGGTCTTGAAAGACTCAATTCTCATTACCACCGCCTGTAACTATTTTGTTTTACTGATGAAAGTTCTCTCCCAAGCCTTGGGAAATGTCCTTATGTTGAAAAGATTCAGTGAAAATGGAAGCCTACCAATAAATCTCCACAGAAACAGCTTTTTTCTATTTTTAAGTTTACTTGGGGGTACAACAAGTGATAATGAACTGTGTATCTGAAAAAAATCTCATTACCGCACAAGAATCAAGATTTTCCCTCCCATAGCGACCACCAGGGCATTTTGGCAATCTTTCGACGATAATCGTAGTGGCAATACTGCAGAGCGCCAGGGAACTCGCCACCGCCATTTAGGGGGGCCCCGCCAAGCAGGAGCGGTTGTTTAAGGTCACGTGTCAGGTGCGTACATTTATTGTTATCATTACCACAGTTCAATGATTCTCTTTCAATGTTGGTGACTAATTTTTTTAGATCCCATTTTTTTGTAGCCCACTAATTGCCTTCTCAAACGGCGTAGAAAGAGGAATATGGTATGTACAGAACGATAATGGCAAGCTCTCAAATTTGGAATTCTCATTACCACACATCAAACCATCTCATTACCACTAACTTAATAAAGTTCGGTGGTAATGATAATAGGCGTGTGGTAACGAGAAAATGTTGTTAGTTGAGTATTTTAAAGATGAAGTATAAATATTATTTTCTACGTTAGGTATCAATAATTGATACCTAAAATCGTTTTATTTTTAAAAATTGTCAATTATTGACAATTTTTAAAAATAAAACGATTTTAGGTTTTCGAATTTTGATATTATTATCTCCATATTGCCCTAAGCTCTTAGAATGAAAAAATTCTTATCCTTACCTTAGGTAACCCTCACAGATGACTCGCCCTACATTTTACGCAGCTGAAAAGTTGTGCGAACAAAAAAGGGAGGCTGATCGACGAGAAGAGAGTATGGTCGAGAGTTTCTTAAAAAATATTTGCCTACTTACTATCCAGTTAATGAAACAAATCTGTGATGTAATTAAGTTAATTATGTGACGAATATTAACAAAATTGTCAAGTTAAATAATATAAAGAGTTGAAGATTGATATATATTATGTTGTAGACTGATAAGAGTTTTTTGAATGTCATTTAACTGAGTGTTTTTTTTTTACAGTTCTTTACCTTTTGGAATACATTGATACTACTGTGATTTTCATTGATTTCAGTTTATTTATTCCCTCCCTATCAATCCATAGAAAAGAGAAATGGAGATTTTTCAATATAATCATCTTATCCAACCAACTGGACCAGCTAATTGCTTGAAAGGTAGAAACAGGATTGTGAAACTAATACACATTCTCAATACCAACTGCGCTTCTCATTACCATCACTTTAAAAAATTAGTTCTCATTACCGCCGCACTATAAATTTTCAAAATTGAAATTTGAGACTAAAAACTGTGAATTCAGCTCTATCTTGCATTACAAATTCTTCTTTACGTTCCCAGGATACTTCATGAATTTCTTTAAACAGAATTGTGAAACTAACACGATATTCTCAATACCAACGACTTAAAAAAAAATCAAGTTCTCATTACCGCCGCACTATAAATTTTCAAAATTGAAATTTGAGACTAAAAACTGTGAATTGAGCTCTGTCTTGCATTACAAATTCTTCTTTATGTTCCCAGGAAACTTCATGAATTTTTTGGTAAAGGTTCACTTACTCAAAGTTTGAGCCTGGAAAATTGAGCTTTTTCTGAGAATTACCCATATTCCATGACTCCGCACAATATTCCATAACTGATTTTTTCTTACTGTACAATAAACTTCCAATCCTAACGAACATTTTGGAATTTTTTTCAACCTGATATCTCCAAAATTAAAAATTTGCCGTCATTTTCAAAAGTGGGCGTCTGTTTTCAGCCAACCTGTAATTCCGGACTCTAGAAATAAATTAATAACTAGACCCCCGTTAGCTACTACATTAGAATCCCATCTTCAATAATGTTTTTTATAATGATATTTATAGATTATAAGGATATTAAATATCCTTATAATGAATTGAATGCAGTCGAAATAACACCATCAAGCTTTCATCACTCCAAATTGCGCTTAAATTTTAGAAATTAAGATATTTTGGATGAGATTAACGTCTAATTTCAAAAACCACGTGCAGCCATAATTTTGAGGAGCAAATTTACTCAGTTGTAAACAATCAATCAATTAAACTCAATTTGGATAGTTATTCGTAGGAAGGCTCCTGAAGGTTAAGCAAGTTCAGTTTAAAGGTCCCTGCAATAGGGGTTATTTTTATTTATTTATTCATTTTTCAAATTTTTAAATTATCAATGATTTGGTACTTGTTTAACACACGTGGAATTATTTTATTAGTTACAAGGCAGTGGATACAGAAATGATTCGTTTCGCTTTGTTATAATGCAAGCAATAACTTACTATAACGTTGAATTCATATTTACATCGAACGTACAATTGTCTGACCAAAGCTTTGACATTTTCTGTCTTAAACCTCTTAAACGCTCAAGCATCATGTTTAAACGGCTTAAACGCCAATTCAAGAAAAAGGGAATAGTTTTATCGGATTTAACAGCAAAAATAAGATATCATCTATGAGGAAAACAGTTGCGGTCTTGATTAGGAGCTGAACACAGGGGAGATGAATAATTCTATGTAAAAGTCAGTGAGCTTCACGTTCTTTACGCAAAAATAATATTGACAATCCCAAACTTCAGTTTTTCCACAAAACCTCAAAAATAAATGGCTAGCGGGGGGGGGGGACCAGGTAAGTACAAAAAATGGAATTTTACAGGAGAGCATTTTAAAGTTTCAAATTTCATTCCTAATTCAGGAATCCACAATAATTTATATATAACCAACAAACTTCAGTTTTTCCACAAAACCTCAAAATAAATGGCTAGCGGGGGGGGGGGGGGGGGACCAGGTAAGTAAAAAAATGGAATTTTACAGGAGAGCATTTTAAAGTTTCAAATTTCATCCCTAATTCAGGAATCCACAATAATTTATATATAACCAACAAACTTCAGTTTTTCCACAAAACCTCAAAAATAAATGGCTAGCGGGGGGGGGGGGACCAGGTAAGTACAAAAAATGGAATTTTACAGGAGAGCATTTTAAAGTTTCAAATTTCATCCCTAATTCAGGAATCCACAATAATTTATATATAACCAGCCCCTCAAATTACAACTTAATGGCAAATTCAATACTTTTTTAAAAACTGTCGGGTTACCAAACCAAATTTTCAGACATACTTGCTCGCCCACCATAAGAAAACCTAATTGCCTGGTCAAGCACAATCTAGTACACAGGGAAAAAGTAGGCAAACTCAGTTACCGATCTGTGCTCGGAACAGAAACTTCGGGAATGAGAGTTAACCGAATAATCACTCACGCCCCAGCCATTAGGAAGCGTGGTAGACCTTCGCTGATACTCGCAAACGAAAGCTGACACAAAATAAAGCCTTCAGTGAAGATATCTCGATTTTCACCAAAAAAACGACTTACCTGGTTTGCCCCATCGCCAGCCAAATGTTTTTGGCCTTCCAACATAACAACTCTTGATGATGCATCAAAAATACCAGCCTTAAGAGGTGCTTTCTTGTACCATTTCGGCACAATTTCTGACCTTCGAACTGCGTCTCCTTGGTAAGTAGGTACGTCGAGAAAAGTTCCATTGAAGCAGTAAAAGTAACCCTGGAATGCCCCCCCCCCCAAGATCTAACTAACCAATTTTCAGTCAATTTAGAACTGGTAAAC
>CM019181.2:56870306-56989550 GCA_009739505.2 Apolygus lucorum | reverse complement strand
GGTACCTACGGTTGGTTGGGAGGGATCTATACAGAATATAACCTAATATCCTTTGGCCAATGATTGCAGCGTTTGTTCTATTATTTTCAATAATAATTGGAATCGTCCAAGAAAAAAATTAACCCCCATCAATTTATTGGTTTACGTTTCAAGGTACGAAGAATTCGAAATTCTAATAAAATTTTGACTTCCGTCCGCGGTTCGCGTACTTTGGATCTAGTACTCCGAAGCTTTTGGTTGAAATTCAATCACTTCTAAGAGTTGAAGAATAAGGGTTGACATTTTCGAAACGCCCTATCTCAAAAACTTTCGATATAAAGGGTATTGTTTTTTCCATTCATTTAAAATAGTATTGAATTTTTGGAATCGAATGGAGACCACCCAACCTCTGTAGACCATCCGCTCGCTCCCTATGAGAAACTTAAGGGTTGGGCTTATGGTAAACCAGAAACACGATTGCATAAGAGGCTTAATCTCCGTTCAATAATGCTAGCTGTCCAAAATGCGATCGCTGTTCGTATCTTCGAGTTGTACTCAGTTTTGCGTCCTTAGCAACCAGTTATCCAATTTCCTAATGATGCGTGTGAAGCGTTTATTTTTTCAAAATGAAGTTGATTGCGAAGCTAAAATATGGTTGGTAGGTGGTGGCAATGGCAAAGCTGTGTTCTTTGCAGACGAGTGATCTATACAGAAAAATAATAACCTTTTTGTGTATTATTCGCTGAGTTTTTTTAAATACCGTTCGACGATGATTACCTGCTCATACGGCTCGTTGTTAGCGACTATAAAAGGACACCATCGAAAGCAAAACACACGCCTGTTAGTCCCAAGCAAACTTACCCTATGCTCGCCAATGACGGGAATTTCTTCTTGAGCATGTTTCGCTTTTATGCAACCGTCGGGAGAAACGATTTCGTCTACAACCACTGTTCACTTTCTTCTCAAAATCAACTGAATTCGGCGATCGTTTCGGTCATGATACAGTCGATCCTGCTATATCAATTTCGGATTCGGTTGGATTTACAGAGAGCAGATGATTTGTCAGGTTAGTAGCGAATGGAGGAAGCGGATGAGGAAACTTGAGCAAACGTGGAAACTGGTCAGATGAAGAAATGTGATATTAGTAAACAGTGAAGGTTTGAGTTTGCAAAAATTGTTTGAATGGAGATTTTTTGAACTTTTATGGTGGTTTTTGAGTCGTGAAAAGATGGTTATTGGCGATATTGGAGATTTTGAAGCGATTGCCGCAATGGGCTTTGTTTTCTTATAAGGTGGGAGAGAATGGTCGCTATGAACCTTTGAAAAGGGTGGGAATGAACCTGCGGTAGAGTCCAGTTGAATACTGAGATCAAAAGAAAGTGCTGACAGAAATAGCAGGAAAGACGTGATGCTCCAAAATTAGAGTCTAGACTCCCTTCCCCGTCTGTTGAGAGAACGAGGCCCGCGACGGGTTGATCCGCTGGGGAGAAACTACGATCCACATCGAATTCGGACTGATGGGATGTGAATCAGAGGTTTCATGTGCCAAAAGCTCAAATTTTGAATTTTGTTCTCACACACACCGCCAGTGGCGTTCCTGACATCAACAGTTTAATCAAGTACCATTGATTTAGTAATGATTTACTAAACTAAATTTTAAAATCATCACCACACCTTTACAGTGGCTCATAATCACTCACATTAGTTTCGTGGTTGAACAATAAAAATAAACAAATATTACTCTCTCATAAAGCAATATTATTTTTCACGTTTCAGGATCTCTATTTCAAATCAACTATAGTGGGAGACCACCGCGTTTGGTTGAAAATACACTATGTTTTCCAATATTTTACTTGCCTAATCGTCAGTTACAGATTTCAAGGATAGAAAGTAACGAAAAAACGTCCTATTGGTTATTATTTTCAATAATTAACCTTTGGAATCGACCAAGAAAACAAATTTTTAACACCCCTCAAAATTTGATGGTTACGTTCAAGGTACGTAGAATCCAAAAATCGAATAAAAATTTGGCCGTCCGTCCGCCGTACGCGGCACTTTTGCCACTTAGCATTGACCGATTTGATGAAATTTGGTATGTAGGCTCCATTTGGGGTGCAGTTTGTGCCCCGAAGCTTTTGGTTGATGTAGGTCACTTTTAAGGGTTCCAAAATCAATTTTGAAATTTTGAAAACGCCCTAATTCAAAAAAATTTCGATATAAAGGTATTGTTTTTCCTTCAATTTAAGATTCTATAGAATTTTTAGAATTTTTTGAGACCACGCGGAGCTCTGTAGGAACAAACGTTCGCTCCCTATGAAAATTTAAGGGTTTATATTGAAATATATATATGTAAATCAAAACACGAGTGTGAATCGCAAAAGAGCCTAATTTCCGTTCAAATTAGAGTTGACCGAAATGCGATCAATGGTTGGTAATTTTTATTTTTTCTTGAATTTTATTTTTTATATTTTTATTTTTTCTTTTTTTTTTTTTTTTCTTCATATTGGAGGTTGGTGATTTTGTAGACGAGTGGATCTATATAGAAAAATAATAAACCATTGTATAATATTTGCAGCGTTTTTTTTTTTTTTCAAAATAATAAAATACAAATTCATAATGGTTGTATGGCATTTCTTCTTCGTACGAAGAGATCATGTTGAGAAGGGATAGAGTTCGACAATATCCTCGTGATTCACTTATTAGAAGTTAAGTACACTTTCGGTATCGTCGGAAGTAAGTTAGAACAACAGGTATTGATATTTTTTTACTGGTAACTAATACTTGATGTTCTAAGTTGATATACTTAGTGTTATAGTGTTAGTGATGAAATATAGTCAGGAACTCACTCTGGTTTATTTCATATAGAATATGGGAGAGATTGGTATTATATAAGACTGAGTATTTGCTATTCTATATAAAATAAGATAGTGAGTTCCTGTCTATATTTTATCACCATTTTTTTTTTTTTTTTTTTTTTTTTCAAATCTCCCCTCAAAGACAAAATGTCTTTTTTGACGGAGGGGGCACGCCATAAAACGAAATAATAAATAAATCAAATATAATGGGAGGACGCCCAGGACTCACCCGACGCCCGGCCCAGGGATGAGGGAAGATGAGGAAGGTGGGGTGGGAGAGAAGGATGAAGGGAAGTGCCTCTATAAAACGACCACCAGTTCAAATATGAGCCGAGCAGGACACGGGTGGTGATACCACGGAGTACGCCTACTGAGATGCCCAACTCACGCAACTCCGTGGCACTTTTCCCGCACCACACACCGCGCCACGACAAGGTTTGCAGCCATCCCCTGATGTTGTTTGGTGCCACTCCTTTTAGCTCCGACACTGCTTGCCGTACATCATTTGTGTCATATTTCCTTATCTTGGCCCGCCAAGTCTGCTCCATGTCCAAGCTGCCATTGACAACTTGGACATCCAGGATAATGCAAGACTGGTCGGGCTTGACGGCAACAATGTCGGGCTTCTTACCCTGGTCACTTGGCATGTGATACAATCTCTCTCTCTCAACATCCCAGCCGCTAGATGACAATGCAACCTGCTATCTGCTTGGCCACCGCATCATGACGTAGGATGCGGCCCCCATGAGTTCGTGGACCAGCTGCACCACATGATAAAGGTGTTCATTTCCACTCCGACAGGCACGGCAAAGGGGTAGCGTTGTCCCGGCGACTACCTCTCGAACACCGCCCGCAGTTGGCAAAGGACGCCACGCGGTGGCGTGAAAGTGGTCGGTAGTCGCGGGCCCCAATGCCCTCCGAAGCCCAATCTACCCATTGGGATGAGACAAGGCTTTCGGAGCACTGTTAGTTCTTTACCATCCACCGATTCATGCAGTGCAGCAGCGAACTCAGCAGACGAACTGGGTTTTGGAGCATGGTGTTGCTCGGTCGCCCCATGCTAACTGCTGGCCTGACAATCAAGATCAGCACCGCCGCCGGGCGACCTCCCAGCTCGACCCTGAAGGGCTAGCAGGCGCCGGCGGCGCAGTGAGGGGATACATGCCGAGAGAGACACAATGCCAAGCCCACCAGATTTGACCGGTGCATGAACATAGGCACTTGGGCCCCAGGTGGGAACTTCAGCCAAGAGCGCACAGCAGATCGAACTTCTCGATCTAATTGTTGCAGCCTCCCCCGCTGTAAGCCTGCCAAAAACTAACCCATAGGTTAGCTTTGGCAGTTAGTACATGCGGAGGAGGCGCAGCTTCTGCTGTGGCTTCAATGGAGCCTTGGTAACGCGAGCTAGCGCTCTACCAAGGTCCACACGGCTGGCAGTAATAGTGGCCACCCCATGAAGTCGACTCCAAGGTACCGCCAACCTCCAACACGGATCGAGATGGAATGGGGGATTGTCCTACGACAAACCCCCATCCACAACTTTCACCTTAATGTTGGCGACCTGACGGGACCAAGGAGACCGACCCACACTTATCGGGGTTAACCACAAGTCCACACCTGGCTAGCTGCTTAGCAAATACATTGAGGGCGATCTGCAAGCCCTCACGGGTTTCTGCGAGTAGGATAACATCATCGGCAAATGCCAATGCTCCTACTCGCACCCCAGGGGCGAGATCAAACCCTACTTCAGTGGGCAGCTTACCAAGCCGTATCCACAACCAGGTTGAAGAGGAGTGCGATAGGGGATCCCCCTGGCGTACCCCACGCCCGATCCGTATATCCCCTGATACCTCACCTCCTGCCTCGAGGACCGTCACGCCTTCCTGTACAGACAGGCCACATACTCGATTAACCGAGATGGGGCCCCAACACCACGAAGGCAATCGGTCAGGGCAAGGTGAATGACTGTGTCAAGGCCTTAGCGACGTCCAGAGCGGCGAGTATGTAATTGCCGGCGTTTAATACGGGCCAGCGGATGACAGTTTGGAGAACTGTAAGGTTCTCCGCTGTGCCATCCGCTGGCCCAAACGCCCTCTGGACATCACCAATGACACCAGCCACCTGGAGGCGAGATGCCAGTACTTTTGGGAAGTGGCGGAAACTACCGAGGACACAGAGATCGGTCGATAGCCTCCAGGCCCACTTCCCCCTTTCTTGAGGATAAACACGGTCCGGTACGGGTTAACGCTTTCGGGGGTCTTCCCGCAAGGAGGAGCAGGTTGAGATGAGCAGCTTATCGTCTTTGGTGCTTTATTCCAGCGTCGGGCAGAAACACCATCGGGTCCAGCGGAAGTGGAGTTCTTGACACGGCACTTGTGTGCCTCGTCAGACAGCACCGGCGAGCCCATTATGCTGCGCAGAGAATCCCTGGTGGAGACTGGGGAACCACACGCTTCCCCAGGGTCGTGACTGGGAGCACTCAAAAGTGGTTCCCAGAAATCCACAAACTCCTGGAGAGGGGGCATTGTGTTATCACACTATAACACAATGTATATCAACTTGGAACATCAAACACTAGTAACCATTTGTATTATTTATGTGTATTTTTTTACAAGAGTAAATCAAATTTATTATTATCATTTAAGAACTGTTTATCTGTTTAATCAACTTTACTAACCGAAAAAATTCCAGGCATGGATGTTGAGATCAATCAAATAAAGTACCCACACCCGATCCAGTTAAATACTTGGATATGCCACTCGACCCCAAATTAAACTGGAAAAACATACAGAAAAAGAAAACAGAGAAATTAGAATCAAATTCAGAAAGATCTATTGATTGATGGGAAGAAATTCTCGTCTCCCTCTCCACAATAAACTGCTTATTTTCAACCACAATAATTTTCCTTCGCCCTATATTGGACCTGTAGAATTCAGTTATCGGGATGTGCCGAAAAAAAAATAATAATAATAACAAAACCCAAATCTTCCAAAATGAATACTGAGAATTATAGTGTGTGCACCTTGGTACATGAAGAACAATGATATTTATCGAGACTTGAGGATGGAAACTGTAACAATATAGGATGAATTTCAGATTGAAAATAACCTTATTGTTCATAATTAGTCAGAGGAGGGTGTGACGACCCTACCCCTTCAAACCAGTGATTAGATTAATCAGCCGGCCTGAAGAGGATATCGATTCATATCTCTATGAATCGGATTCTCTAAAGGCGTAGCTCCAACAAATCGGAACAAACCAATTGGTTTGTCCCGTATAAAATGTAGGTCGTCACAAAACAGTCCACGAAATTATCGCAAGGTAGCACTCAGTAGGTACTCATGAAAACCCGGAAATGCTCACGTTTTGGATAACGAAGATGAACTCGCTAATCCGTACATATATATCCAAGGGGAATCCGTACATAATATGAGCATATATTATATGCTCAACGAATCCGTACATATTAAGTTAATTTCTTCAGTATGTTCCTCATTTAATATAATTTGACGCGCCTGAACAATTGCTGCAACTTCTGCATTGAAACTTGAAGTCAGGGGCGGAAGTTTGTAAATTGCTTGAATATTCCGTTTCCATTCCAAAAGGCGCAGCCTACGGTAGTAACTTTTGGATCCGTCGGTGAAAGTTAGATTGCTGTGAGGGCCATTTGAGCTAACAAATTGTTCGAATTCACGGTTTATGTCGAGTGCAGAATTAATTCTTGGGATAAAACGTGTGAATGAAACTGGATTAATTAGTACTCAAATACAAGCATGAACTTTGGTATTCTTGGAGAGGCATATACTTTGGAGAAATCCCATCTCTTCTTGAGTATAACTGTGTATAAGCGTGGGGTTTTCCTGATATGCATTTCTTCCGGTTCATGTCAAAGATGCTGAGTCTACTTATGGTTGTTTAATATTTCACTTTTTCTTGACTTCAGTCGCAATACAAACCGATCTGACATCATTTGCGCTCTGTTTTGGACCGGGAGTTCCCCTGTTTCTGCCAAAATTATGTCCGTTGGAGTCGAATGTAGCATTCCCACACACATTGACGTAAACATTTATATTGCTGCCGAGATATTTTCAATAGATTTGTATTGTCCATTTTAATTATTTAATTAACTATTTATATAAGAAAGACGTTTTAATTTATAGAGAAATATTTAATTTTATCAAAGATTGTAATTTAACTTTATAATAACAAACGTTGTACCTATGGCTGTGTAACAAATTAATTGCCAAATAAAACAAAAAAAAACTCAAGAATCAAGCGAAAAAAAACCACTGGACTTATTTAGTGCTGTTAAGTGCAATTATAGCTCAGTGTTGAAGATACTGTTATGAGAAGGAGCTCGGTTTACTGTAAACGGGCTCTCATGGAGTGTAACATAGATATTTAATATTGTTGGATGGATTCTTTTCTCTAAGTTTCTTGCAGTATACCTACCAGATGTTGTGTGTTTAACCCACGGCACTCACAGTATCGGAATGGGGTCATCCAACAAACGCTGTTATTACCGAGCTATCGGAAAATTTATTTCCTTCATCAGGGCCTAAAAATACGATGCGCACACTCAGGCAACAGAAGCTGAAGAAACAGAAACACACTAGTCATAACAAGTTCAATTAAATTACCTATTGAGATCAATATAGAAATACAAATTTTGTTATTGAATCAACAAACGGATTCGAAACAAGAACAAAACAATTAACTCACTCAAAGCAGCTACATGTGAGGAGAGTGTACCCACCAATTCATACTCTCGTTGTTTCCAACTTGTCAAAACTATAAAACCAAAACTCATCATTAAAATTGAAAACTAAAAATCTAAAAAAGTTACCACCTCCACACAACTCTGTAATCACAAGCTTCACACGCTCTATAGTCATAACACTACATCAGTAATATCCACAATGTCCCAAAGTGCCTTCAACGACTTAATGATATCACCTTTTAAACTTAACAGGATATTAACAAAGCGTAAATAGCAACCACAAAAAACTCACCTTTTAAAATTGTGGATATTAGGTACTGATTGTATTACTGATTGATATTACATTATGGATATTACTAGAGTATGGTTGGTGGTACACTCTCCTCACATGTAGCTGCTTTGAGTGAGTTAATTGTTTTGTTCTTGTTTCGTATCCGTTTGTTGATTCATTAATAACAAAATTTGTATTTCTATATTGATCTCAATAGGTAATGTGATTGAACTTGTTATGACTAGTGTGTTTCTGTTTCTTCCAGCTTCTGTTGCCTAAGTGTGCGCATTGTATTTTTCAGGCCCTGATGAAGGAAATGAATTTTCCGAGAGCTCGGTAATAACAGCCTTTGTCGGATGACCCCATTCCCGATACTTGACAGTTTGAGTATACCTACCTGTTGTTCCTCACTTAGTTCTGACGATGCTAACATAGCGAAAGTGCACTTAACTTCTAAATTGAATCACAAGGATCCAGCCGGAATATATCCCCCCCCCCTCACCATAATCACTTGGAATTTAAATGCTAAAAGTCTTTTTGGTTTATTATTTTCAATAATGAACCTTTGGAATCGACCAAGAAAAAAAAAAATTTTAACACCCCCTCAAAATTTATGGTTTACGTTTCAAGGTAAGTAGCCAAAATCCAAAAAATCGAATAAAATTGTGGCCGTCCGTCCGCCTACGCCGTACGCGGCACTTTTGCTTAGTTGACCTATTTGGATTTGTTTAGTTGGCTCCAGTTGTGGGTCTAGTGTGCCCCGAGCTTTTGGTTGATGTAGGTCACTCCTAAGGGTTCCAAAATCAATTTTGAAATTTTGAAAACGCCCTAACTCAAAAAATTTTGATATAAAGGTATTGTTTTTCCTTCAATTAAGATTCTATAGAATTTTTAGAATTTTTTGAGACCACGCGGAGCTCTGTAGGACAAACCGTTCGCTCACTACGAAAATTTAAGTGTTTATATTGAAATATATATATTATAAATCAAAACACGAGTGTGAATCGCAAAGAGGCCTAATCTCCGTTCAAATTAGAGCAGACCGAAATGCAATCGATGGTTGGTGATGTTGATTTTTTTTTGATTTTTTTTGATTTTTTTTTTGATTTTTTTTTTTTTTTTGATTTTTTTTTTTCCTTTTTCTTTTTTCATATTGGATGGTTGGTGATTTTGTAGACGAGTGATCTATATAGAAAATAATAAACCATTGTGTAATAATTTGCAGCGTTTTGACATGAATATAATTATTGTGTTTTATCCCGCATTATTGTGTTGTTTGTCCGCATAATAGCGTTAGGTACCTACTAACCATGTTTGACATGGTTTCTTTGTTTTTACAGCCGAGTAGTCAGCAAAAAATTTCGGCATTAATCGAGAGCTTTCCAAAGAGTGGATAACGATTTTTGTAGGTGGGAAATTTACTGAGTAACATTTTCCTAGTTACGAAGTTTTAACATGAATTTTCCTTCGAACTTTCTCTATTACTTTTCTAAAGACGTTTGTTTGATAATACCGAGTGTGGTAACCAGGGGTAGTTGCGAGGTGACGCAACGGATGTTTTGTCATGGCGGCTCGCATTGTAATACTGTAGCGATGCTGCAAATACCTTTTCGGTGAAAAACTACACATTCATGTCACTATTCATTAGCGTGTAGATGTTTTTCGAACTGCTTTTGTGAATTTCTCTTCTAGATTAAGAGAGGTTAAGAATCAATTCAATATCAGATTTGCCTTTAGTTATGAAATTCTGCTTCCGAGTTTAGCAAAGTAGCGACTTCAATGAAATTTTCAAGAATAGGGTGTGCGCCTGGGTAGGAAAAACTCTTTATTGTTATTTTTAATCCAAGGTAGACCTCATTCTGAGAATTTTGGTACCAACCGCGACCTTCTAGCGTGTGTAAATCTTTTCCTATGGATTTTTAAAGTTTCGACCGTTTATGACGTCACAGTGGGCTGGGGGGTCCCGCCCAGGCGAGAGGGGCGCGTGACGTCATAAACGGTCGAAACTTTGAAAAATCATAGGAAAAGATTTACACACGCTAGAAGGTCGCGGTTGGTGCCAAAATTCTCAGGATGTAGTCTAATTTCGATTAAAAATCTAAAAAAAAACAAGGCGCACGCCCCCATTGTGAGAGTAGGCAAGTAGATGGTTCTCTATGAAATTCATCACTCCGGATCGATATCTGCCAACACGAAACAACATGAAATAATATTTCAATGAGCATAACTTTTACAGTTTGCATTCGAATCAATGGGATTTTCAGGGGTTGTGTGGTTGGGACTCATCGGATCACCACTACAGTTGTGTTATGGATACGTGGAAGCCATGAGCCCTATGACTCCTACTTGGTTGTGAAATTTTTGAAATCATAAGATAGGATTCGATACTACTAACTCTCTACCATGGTTCCCCATTACCATGGGGTACAGTCGGTAACATAGTCGTTTAGGCCGCTCGGAATCGATTGTCGGGACAGGTTGGCATTTGTATGAATATGGGCTAGAAGGGTGTTATGGCTGCAATGCAGGGGGTTGTGCCGTCCGTTCTGGCTGTGCCCACGTTTTTCAGACTGGTAGCGCAGTCTAACGAAAGATTTCCACACTATGAGCTTCCTCCCATACAGTTTACGAGCGCACCGGTCAACCCTTCCCAGTTGGCTAGCCTCCTATTTTCAAACGCACAAACTTCTGATCAAAAATCTGTTTACTTAGGTGTTTCTAAGCCAAAAAATCGTGAAATTCTTTGAAGAATTTGAATAAAATAAAGGTATGATGGTAGTGGTACTACGATCAAAACCCTTCAATAATTTTAAATTCGACAGAATGATAATTGGGGTTTTTCTAGTTATTAAGTACCTAGTACCGTGCTTTAAATTTCATTTTTATTACGCACGATCTTACAACCAACCAGCGCGAGTTGGGAGATGACACGGCGCAAATGTTATACCGCACCATCAAGACCGAGCGGTGTTGCAGGTCCTGCATAACCTCTGCGCCGCGATTACAAAAAAGTTTCCAAGTATTTCAGGACTCGAAGTAAATCAATAAGTACACCCCAGTCAGCTACTTACAATTAGAATCCCATCTTCATGTTTTTTATAATGATATTAAATATTTGGAGTGATGAAAAATATCTTAAAATCATCCAAAATATCTTAATTTCTAAAATGTAAGCGCAATTTGGAGTGATAAAAGTCCATGAATTAATGAGCGAATTTCAAAGAAATCATTCAGTTGAAGGTGTGGTAAAGAAAAGGACCAATGGTGTTGCAATTTCTTTTAGAAGTTTTTTTTCACGATTCTTAGTTTATACGTACACATACGTTGTAGTAGGTTGTTTTTTTTTTTTTTATACACATTTGACGTCTGGAAAAACAGGCATCGTTTCAGAATGTTCCAAAACGGATTTCAGGGTGAAAATTTTTCGAAAAAGTCGATTCTAAAAATTTTGAGGCCATTGCAATAGCTTCATTTTCCTTGAAAATTCGCTAAAAGCTTGATGGTGTAATTTCGAGGATATAATTGTATATCCTTATAATGAATTGAATGCAGTCGAAATTACACCACCAAGCTTTTATCACTCCAAATTGCGCTTAAATTTTAGAAATTTTGATATTTTGGATGAGATTAACGTCTGATTTCAAAAACCACATGCAGCCATAATTTTGAGGAGCAAATTTACTCAGTTGTAAACCATCAATCGATTAAACTCAGTTCGGAAAGTTACATAGTAGGAATGTTCCTGAAGGTTAAGCAAGTTCAGTTTAAAGGTTCCTGCAAAATTCATAAGTATCTGCAATAGGGGTTATTTTATTTTATTTTTTTCTTCAAATGATCAAATTATTAATGATTTGGTACTTATTTAACACACGTGGAATTATTTTATTAGTTATAAGGCAGAGGATACAGAAATGATTCGCATCTTCGTTATAATACAAGCAATAACTTATTATAATGTTGATTTCATATCTACATCGAAGGGTAATTTTCTCATCAAAACTTTGACATGTTCTGTACTAAACTTTTAAACGCTCGAACATCATGTTTAAAACGGTTTAAAACGCCAATTCAAGAATAAGGGAATAGTTTTTATCGGATTTAACAGCAAAAATAAGGTATCATCTATGAGGAAAACCAGAAGGGGAGATGAATAATTCTAGGTGAAAGCCAGTAGGCTTCAAGATCTTTACGCAAAAATAATATTGACAATTCCAAACTTCAGTTTTTCCACAAAACCTCAAAAATAAATATTTTGGGCTTATAACATAACAACTCTTGATGATGCATCAAAACTACCAGCCTTAAGAAGCTCTTTTTTGTAACATTTCGGCACAATTTCTGACCTTCGAACTGCTTCTCCTTGGCCTTTAGGAAAAGTTCCATTGAAGAAGTACAAGTAATCCTGGAATGCCCCCCACCACCCCCCCCCCCCAAATCTAACTAACCGATTTTCAATTTCGAACCGATAAATATTTTGTAATTTTTTGTAATATAAGAGTATGCTTATTGAAAGTTTCATTTAAGGTGGTCATTCCTAATAAAAACCTCCAACAACATGTTTTTTTGGTCCTTCTATCGAAATTTTTACCCCTTAGAGTTGTCCAAAATTCATCAGTTACTATTGTCATTGTGACACTTTATCAATTTTGATATTCTTACCTAGGTCCTGTGGTCAGTTACAGTCTGGAGTGACACATGTTAATGAATGTAAGACTATACGTCATAAGAAATTGTTGAACTATGGAAATCTTTCAGAATATTCCAAAACGGATTTACAAAGAGAAAATGAGGAATTTCACCGAATTCTGTTTGCATTTTTCCTCAATAGTTAATGGTGTGGGATAGATGAAAATCGGGCTGATTTCGGAAAATGAGTCTCCTGTTATTTTTGGGAGACAATCAAAATTTTTGATTTCAAAACTAACTGGGAAAACGGACGTGAAGCGGGAACGCTCGCTGATTGGGCTGTTCGGATTGCCGTCTCCTCCCAGTGTTGCCCATTGGGACGACGAAATCGTGTTTTCTAAGAGAAAAGTTATCAAACAAAAACAGGGGAAACCAAATTTTCCCCATCTTGCTATTTCTATTTTTTTCTTCAGTTTTTCGATTTCGAACTTTACTGTTTCGTGAAATTTTGCATTTGAGGACTATAGATTTCTTGATCTCAGCGCTTCAAGCGGCCATAAATGAACTATTCCAGGATGACGTCATTTTCCCGGTTTTTTTTAAACATTCGTATTTTCTACACTGTTTTGTTTATTTGTAAATTAGGAAGTTCGGGCTGAAAGTTAGCCGTAGGGGGTTTTTCGAGTAGCTGAATCCGATTTTCGGGCCAAAAATAGGAAATTCCGACATGGTGAAATTCCTCATTGTCCAAAATTGTCAATGACAACGTTTTTTCTCGAATATTCTATAAAAGCAGAATAACTGAGATCTTTTAGAAAACCAAAAATTATTAAAAAGGGTAGGTGAGTTGGCGTAGGTCATTCAGATGTTCAAGTTGTTCGATCATAAATCCAATTTTGGACGGTTCTACCTAATTTAATGCGATACCTAATTTTCTTTTCAAGTTTTTGATCTTATTGGGTATTTTAAAAATAAGGTAGATTCGGAAAATGAGTAAACTGTTTTTTATCAATTGGATTAGAGCTCAACGTATTTGATCATTCTGGGAAAAACACCTAACACCGTATTCTCCCAAGACGTACGAGAAAAGTGAGTGGATGTTCGTCAAGATTGAGAAACGACGGCCAGAATCACCTCTTCGGCAGTGATAGAGCGGGAAGGTAATTTGTCAAGGGTGAGAGAGACAGAATGATAGTGAGTGCTAGTGACTGAGAGAAGTGGGCGAATGTGTCTGAGTGAGGGGGAGAGAATAGTCGATCAGACCTGAGTTGATTATCCCATCACCATCACATCATTCCCCAACCACAAATAACTTCGAGCTGTAAGAGGTAGGTAGTCTGTGGTAAAATCAACCTCATGAATTTTCGAAGTTTCAAGATAGGTAGATAGGTTTTTGAACAAAAAAATTATTGCAATTCTTATAGAAACGTCTGCCAAGTTGAGTGGGAAGTATAGCATAACACACACAGAATAACACGACCTTAAGAGAATGGAATATTGGTTTAAAAATGCTGTATAACGAGTACTAATGATAAATTTCCCTTCTCGAAACTGGTTTTTCACGATCATGTTCGTGGTTTCGTCCAAGTCTAGTGAAAGTGCCTGAGAGGTAGTCAGATCAGAAGTGCGAGCAGCAAGGATTCTCGTCAAAATCCATGAACGGATGAGAAAGCTCTACAAATTCCAGCTCAGTTGATTCCAAGGCTGCACATTGAGCACAGAAAAACTCTGTTCTGCACCCATGGTTTGTAGTTTAGATCCAACATCTCACATCGACACCTGAAGATGGTTCGTACTTGGCTGAGGGTGAGAGGTTCCGTCATATAGGAAACATTTAGCGACAGGTGACCATAAAGTTCATGAAATTGAGCCAGTTGAATTCGCGACGTCCATTCTGCCCTGATGCGTTCTGTTTCCATTTTTACAATCGCTTCCGTATTTGATTTCCAGAATTCGGAACTATGTGGGTCAAACTCAGAGTCCGTGTAAGCCTCCGTCAGGCTTCTCCACCTCCTCACCCATTCCACATTTGCTGAAACTGCCATTCTGAAAGCTCTACTCGAGCATTTTTTAGCGATTTGTCCCGTTTTTGCATTCAATAGGAGGAGGCATTTTGGGAGCTCCACTTTAGACAGGCCTGCCTTGGTGCGCATATTAAACGGAGGGAGCTGGAACGCATTGTGCAACTACGTGAGGAAGGCCTGGGCCTACAGAAGATTTTTAGTAGCTGAATTCAACTACAATAGCTCTCATGACTGACCACCAGTACATCCAGCATCAACCATTCAAATTTCGGCAGTGTTCCTCGGCTCTCAAAATATTCAATTCAACTACGAGTACAAATGGCTTTTTTAGTTATTCTACAAAAACAGCGGGAACATCCACATATTTGCACAGCGTATGTAAAGTACTTTTTTTTTTAATATTACCCCTTATATTTATATTACCACTATAAATAATTTATAATACAATTATTGTACTCCCTATTCAAGTTGGGTATTATTTTGACATACACATGTATATTCTTATTTTTTCTTTTCTTAAAAGTACTTAATACTATTATGAACTCCGGCTGACGGAAAACCAAAGCCTTTAATACTTATCTCCCAAAAAAGAAATGTAAATTTATGTTCAATAAAAGTATTTCTCTCTCTCTCTCTCTGTCTCTCTCTCTCCCTCAAATTCGAGCTTCCCAATGGACTTTGGGCGAAATAATGAACCACCCTACCATCCTCGATGTCACCAGGTGATAAATAGGACGACGAACTTGGGTATTTTCTCCGGGGGTCAATATGAAGTTCCCGTTGTGAGAAGAACTGGAGTTTCGTGGAGGTGGGAAAGTAGTAAAATAGTTCAGGCCACGTTGGAGAAAGGAAACTCGGGTGGTGTTCAACTGCTTTAAAGGTGGAACCTCGGAAGAAGTTCATTTGACGGGGTTGATTGGTGGGAAGAGCCCTTTGTTACGGAGTGAACTTCATCTGCTCAAGTATTGACATCCGAGGCCAATCGTCGGAATGGGAAAAGTGCCTCAGTGGTAAAGCAGTGGATGAGAGGGGAAAGCCCCCCTTAGCTGTGGCACATAGCTTCCACTATTACCAATGGAAGTCAAATTCCCTTCACCTGCGATAATTAATGTAGTGAATAATGGTCCTGTCTCAAGTAAGCAATGGATTGAAGGCTGACCACGCTGCTCTAGTTTCACTAAAGGATCACAGGAGCTATATTGACTTCCCATACTCATACAATAAAATGTATGTTCTCCTATTTTGTTGACCAATAAAATTCATTCATTCATTCAATTACAGTATTGAGCCAAAATTTGGAGTATCCCAAAATCACCAAATTTTGATCAATAAAATGACCAAATTTTAATCTGAGTCTGCCCCTAGATGACAGCGGGTTATGAGGTTATACACTTTAACGTGTTGAAATGTGAAACATCCCAAAATTGACTAAATTTTAATCAAATTTGGCAATTTCACAATTTAATTCTCCCAAGACTTTATAGCTGTTAGGATTGGCAGACAAGTCTAGTCCAAGTAGACGTACAAAATCCAGCCGTAAAATTTTGGGACTTCCATAACACTGGATTTTTGCATAAGTTTACAATTTTTTCAATTGAGTCTGCCGTGGGTTAACAGCTATTCAAAAGAGGGAGACTGATGAAACGATCGATGATTGGACACAATCTATCTTTCACCGAGTTTTCATCCAACTCGGAGGTATGATGATTTTTCGCGATTTTTGAACATTTGGAATGGCAGATTTGAATAGGGTGTGCGCCTGGGTAGGAAAAACTGTTTATTGTTATTTTTAATCTAAGGTAGACCTAATTCTGAGAATTTTGGTACCAACCGCAACCTTCTAGCGTGAGTAAATCTTTTCCTATGAATTTTTAAAGTTTCCACCGTTTATGACGTCACAGTGGGTTGGGGGGTCCCGCCCAGGCGAGAGGGACGCGTGACGTCATAAACGGTCGAAACTTTGAAAAATCATAGAAACAGATCTACTCACGCTAGAAGGTCGCGGTTGGCGCCAAAATTCTCAGGATGTAGTCTACTTTCGATTAAAAATCTAAAAAAAAATCAAGGCGCACCTCCCATTTTTTCTCACAGTAGGGATGGCATATCGAATGAAATATATCGATATACTGATCAAATGATGATATCGTCAATGAGATATCGATACCATCCATATATCGGAGAAAATGTATCGATATTTCGATATATCGGAAGATCTACTAGGAAAAACGTGTTGAAGTAGGTAGGTGAATTGAATCGTTTTTTAAAATTACAAATATCATTTAGGAAGACATTTATCGACATATCGGAAGATGTACTTGGAAAAACTTGTCAAAGTAAGAAGGTACTTAGATGAATTGAAACATTACTAACATCTCTTTGGAAGAAATATATCGATATACTCGACATATCGGAAGATCTACTTGGAAAATCCGGTTGAAGTTAGTATTTACCCTACCTACCTAAAAAGTTATACTTATCGAAATTCATAGATTGAAACCAGAAAAAAAGTGCGAAATTGTCATGGTTTCAGAGCACTATAGCACAGGGTTTTTTGGGGTTACAAATTTGGGGATAAAACTATCCTCAGGGGTTCTAACAACATATAATAACTCTCAAACAATATAATTTATAAACTGATAGGGTCCTTCAAAATTGAAAATAATTTTTTGTTGTGAAAACCTCCTTCACTTCGTATACCTAGTAGGTAGTTTTAATCTAGACACGCCTCCATTATGCTTCTTGAGCGCTACTGTAGGAGTAAACCATTCATGTACACATGTTTGAGCTGAAGTCATCCCAACAGTCTCAAATCAAGCCATCACGTAGGTACCTACAAAATTTGGAATAAAATTACTTGATGTTTTCCACAGGTAAAGGCGTCCCTTCGTCCATTCATTTTAATATTAATTTTTACTTGTTGAAAACAAGTCGCGATATTATCGGTAAATATATCGATATTGACCGATTATATCGGTTCTCTATATCGATATATCAACCGTAATCTATCGATATATTTCATATATCGATATATCGTTGCCATCCCTATCTCTCAGTCATGGTCAAGGTTTTCATAATTTGTCTTCAAATCTTATCCCTAAGTGAAGAGCGATTTTCGGCCTCGGCTCCAGGACTATAACTGAGTTTTTCTTTGCTACAAGTTCAGGTGACCGCAGATATTGTAGAAGTAGTGGCAAGGAAATTGCATGGTGGGGGCGGGCCCAGTGGATCAAAAGCTGATCAGTGGGCTGACTTTTTACTCCGACATGGAAGATCCAGCACACATCTTCGTGAGGCAGTGGCAGCCCTAGCCAATCGTCTAGGTAATGAGGATGTCCCTTGGGATTCAATCCGAGCCTTAGTAGCCAGTCGGTTGGTAGCACTTGACAAGTGTGCCGGAGTCCGGCCAATAGGTGTTGGCGAATGTCTGAGACGAATCTTGGCAAAATGTATGGCCGAGGTTAGTGGGGATGAGGTTACGAGCGCATGTAAGGGGAACCAGTTAGCTGGAGGGCTGAGTGGAGGGATTGAAGGTGCTGTCCATGCAATGAATAAGCTATACCAAGAAAAAGCATTGCCGAATTCGAATTGGGGCCTCCTTCTAGTGGATGCAAAAAACGCCTTTAACTCGGTTAATAGGATCAAAGCTCTGTGGTATGCTCGTTTCCATTGGCCAAGCTGCTCGAGATTCCTATACAACACGTATAAGGCCCATGCTGAGTTGGTACTGCGAGGTGGAGTGGTAAATTTGCACAGCCGTGAAGGGGTGACACAAGGAGACCCTTTAGCCATGCTTCTATATGCATTGTCAACGCTCCCTCTTATAGAAGACCTGAAAGCATCCAATGTTCAGCAGTGTTGGTACGCCGACGACTCTTCTGCTCAAGGAAGTTTTACGGATTTGAAAGGCTGGTGGGATGAACTGGCTAAGTGCGGTCCAGACTATGGATACTTCCCCCAAGGGCAAAAGTCTTTTCTAGTAGTAAATCAGCAGGATCATGAGGAGGCAGAAAGAGTATTTTCCGGAACAGGAATAAGAATAGTGACGGGTCAGCGGTTTCTTGGAGGTTTCATAGGACAGGAATCTGGGAAGCAGCGGTATCTCAAGGAAAAAATATCGAAGTGGATAGCATGCCTCAAGAAGTTGTCAATCGTGGGAAAAGAGCACCCACAAGATGCGCATATTGGCCTCACAAAGTCCCTTAAGTTCCAATGGCAATACGTCCAACGGGTGGTCAATTGTAGTGCGGAGGATTTCAGACCACTGAGAGAGGAAATCTGCAAAACCTTCATTCCATCCGTGGTAGGGGGAATTGCTACGGAAGAGGAGTGCGACATGTTTTCCTTACCAGTGGACAAAGGTGGCCTGGCTTGGACCAACCCAATGAGCTGCACGGACTTTCTGTTCGGAACGTCGCAGCAGGGTTCCAGGGTATTAATAGAATCGATCCAACAAGGCACTTTGTTTGAAATCGCGGACCATAGAAAGCAGATGGCCGAAGCTAAGCAAGACGCAGTACAAAAGCGCAAAGAAGATGAGAAGATCCTGTTGGAGTGCACATTGAGGAGGTTTCCGGAAGAGAGACGGAGAGCAATAAAACGGGCCATTCAGGTTGAGTCAAAAGTCAAATCGTCAGGCTGGTTGTCAGCTGTACCTCTGGCCAAACATCACTTCGATCTCTCGGCCGATGAGTTCAGAGATGCTCTGGCAGTCCGGTACATGCGAAGCCCGGTTGACATGCCTCGTTCGTGCGATGGCTGTGGACACAGCCCATTCTCGTTGCGACATGCATTAATTTGCAAAACGGGAGGCCTTATCTCAAGACGCCACAACGAAGTGAGAGATACCCTCGGTCAACTAATGAGCACGGCATGGGGTAACTGCTGCAAAGAGCCAATCATTCTTCCGGCCTCCGAAACAACTCCAGCACTGAGAGGTGATCTTGCTTGCCGAGGAGTGTGGGAACCGCAGAGGGAAGCGTTATTTGACGTCCGTGTTGTAGACACTGATGCTCCCTCTTACGTTTCCCGCTCTGTGCAAGCAGTCCTCAAGATGGCTGAAGAGGAAAAGAAGAGGAAGTACCTGGCGGCTTGTGAACAGCGCCACAGCACATTCACACCTCTTGTGTGTTCTGTCGATGGAGTTTTTGCCCCCCAGATGAATAGTTTTGTTAATACCCTAGCTGAAAAACTAGCAGATAAGTGGAAGAGGCCTGAGGGTGTTGTCAAGGGTTGGCTTCGAGCTCGCCTTCAGTTTGCCATCCAACGAGCATCATCGATGTGTCTCAGAGGGGCGCGACAGAGGTGGAGAGGCGTCGACGAATTGTTCGGGTTCGCTGATGGAGCTGCGTTGCCTCTAGGGTTCACGCGCCATGACGAGTGAGAAACGTGTCCCACCAATGTGACCAATCTTGACAGCGAAGAACCATGGCTGACTCACATTAGACGAAGCCTAGACCAGTGCCCCCCCCCCCCCCTGATTTTATGATTAAAATATAACATTATAATCATGAAAAAAATTAACGATCACGAGATATTACAAAATATGTGGCTCTTTCTCCTATATTTAACAGCTAGGTAGGATGAAATGAATGGAAAGATCACATACACATAGGTAAAGGAACTTGAATCATAATTTTTTTTAACGTCATAGTGCCCGTAATTTTAGTGCAATTATTTATTTTTGTTATGATCTGACTATACCTTTCCGACAGAGGAGGTTGCACTAAAAGAAGCGAGTCAAATGTTCAAGTCAAAATGCATGAGCGAATTCTCGATAGTGATGAGTGTGGAAGAGACCAGGTGTCGACTCCTTCTTCCTGCTGGGTCATCACCCTCAAAAATTCACCCAGTCATGTTTGGAACATATAAAAATTTAGGAGGCCGTAACAATTTTCATAGAACCAAAATAACTATTTTTCAACATTAGACATTTAACAGTGTTTTGGATATTCTAGCCATAGAATCCATCCTATTGGCTAATTTTCAATAATGAACCTTTGGAATCACCAAGAAAATTCTTTTTTAACGAGTATTTTCAAGAGCTGGACTTACGAAAAATCAGAAACACGAGTGTGAATCGCAAAAGAGGCCTAATCTCCGTTCAAACTAAGACCATAGGTACAGATCTACATCAACGCACGAGGAATGAACAAATATCCAGTCGTTTCTTCATCTGTATTACCTCTGTAGAATTGTGTATCGAACATTTTAGATCTAATGCACCAGGGAGAAATTACTTTTGGATTCGCCACTGGGTCACTTGATCGTCGAAATGGATTAAATCCAATATTTCCGTGAAAATAGCGAGTTACAAAGTTGAAATTTTGAACTTTGTAACTCGCTATTTTCACGGAAATATGCAACGTTGATATTTTCCTCGACTTTCATTGGCGTTATAAAGTTTCCAACACAGAATCAATGTTGAAGTTAGCCACGCAAATTTTGAAGAGAGCAGCTGTAACAGAGTCACCTGCTGTATTCTACTCAGCAAACATCATTTTTACCTCTATTTTTTGGTCTCTCGAGAAATAGTGGAAGGTTCATTCATTAGGGCGACCTGCACTGGAAGGATAATTTGCAACTCCCACAGTCCCTCGACATTTAATTGGTCGCAATTCCAACGCGGGAAAGTAGGGCAAGTTTCATCTAAAGACTGTAATTTCCTCTGTATATCCGTCTAGTTTCCAGGTTCTGAATTGTCCATTTGCATTTTTAATCAAAATGCTTCTTCCTTTTTTCAAGTTGAGTGGAGTTTTGAATAATTTGAAAATGAATTAGTTGAGAGTCGCAAGATTATTGCAAAACGCTGCAAATTATTACACAAAGGTTTATTTTGGGATCGAACAAGAGGAAAACATATACCCCTCCACACACACACCTATACACACACACACACACAAAATTAGATGGTTTACGTTTCAAAGTTTAAGAATCCGAAAATCGAAGTCCCTCCTTTCAGTCACTTCTAAGGGGTGAAAAACAGGGGTTATAATTTTCAAAAGCGCTCTAGCTCGAATACTCTCGAAATTAAGGTACCTATTGTTTTTTCACCAATTTAGAAACGTCTGCCAAGTGGGTGTGGCACATAGCTTCCTCGTATCCATAACCCGATTGTATAGATGATCCGATGCATTGTAGTTGATCTCAAAACATCAATCTCCAAGTACCTTCTACTACCCTCATAGGGGACCATCTACACTTCAAACCCCACAATCTCTGACTATTGCCAGAAAATGTGGAAGTATGGATGTTACAAGGATTTCACGTTTGCGCATGCGCACAAAATACTTTCAATTTGGAGGCCTTGATTTTCATAGGGGACCATCTCCACTCCAACTTGCATAATTCCTTGAAAATGTCATCGAAATCGGATGGGAAATGTAGAAGTTATGGCTGTAACAAGAAAATAAACGTTTCCTCATGCGCAGAGCCTACGATCAGTCTGGGAGAAATGATTTTCACAGGGGACCATCTAATCACTGCCCCGCATAATCCCCGTAAATTTCATCAATATCTGGTGAGAAATGTTGAAGTTATGGCTGTGGCAAGGATTTCACGTTTGTGCATGCGCAGCGGCTACTATCAGTCCGGGGGTGTTGATTTTCTTAGGGGACCATCTACACGCCAACCCGCACAATCCCTGAAAACGTCATCGAAATCTGACTACAAATGTAGTCATGGCTGTGGTAAGGATTTTACGTTTGCGCATGCGCAGCGGCTACTATCAGTCCGGGGGTGTTAATTTTCATGGGGGACCATCTACACGCCAACCCGCACAATCCCTGAAAATGTCATCGAAATGTAGAAGTTGTTATGGCTGTGGCAAGGATTTCATGACACACAGACAGACACGGAACCAAAATTGTTCAGGAAGGTCTGAATCGTAAAACGCGAGTGGAAAATTTGATTTTGGGGAATTTTTTTGTAACCTTGAAATGTGAAAACAAAGCTTCCGCTACCTTGGTAGACACGGAAGCAATAGTATTGAATTTTTAGAATCTGTTGAAATAACTCAGAGCTCTGTAGGACCAACCGTTCGTTCCCTATGGAACTTAAGGGTTGGACTTGAGATGAATCAGAAACACGAATGTGGATAGCCAAAGAGGCCTAATTTTCGTTCAAATTTAAGCTGACCGAAATGAGATCGATGTTCGTTTCATTGACTTCTACTCAGTTGAGCGTCCTTAGGAACCAGTAATCAAATTTCCTAATGAGGGCAACCACAACTCCCTATTTCTTTGAATTGAGTGCGAAGCGTTTATTTCTTTAAAATGGTGTTTTCATGACGGTTCGCATTGAGTGCAAAAATATACAATCATTTCACAATGTATTAGCGAAAAGCGTTGATACTTGTTCTATTGGCAAAACTGGTGTATAGTGAGATCTGTGTCTGGCGAGGGGCGTAGCGTTACCTACTTACATTACAATGCGGCCTTTTGTTAAGTCGATACCGCAGGGTTCCCCGTCTACGTGATTCTCACGCTATTACCATTTCGTTATTGAGTCTGAAAACGCTCAAATGCGGAGTTCTGAGCTGAAAAGATGCAAATGAGATAGCGTGAACCTATTTGGAAACCCTTTTCGCCAAACATCTCTAAAGCAATTAACAAGGATTGCACGAGATTGGAATTCTCAATTTGGGATATGAAATTGTTGAACTATTATACGATCTAGAAATTTCTATCTTTTAGAAATGCACTCTGCAGTAGCTTCAATAATCATTTTATTTGAACTCGAACAATACAGGGAGGTTTGGTTGTTTGCTATCACTCACATGCCGTTCACACAACATACTTGTTTATTAGGCCTTAGACAACACCAAATTTCGGATACCGACACCATGGGCGTAGGCAGGATTTAGCCAAGGGGGGGGGGGGCTACCCCCAAGAGCTATTACATAAATATAAAGTATACGTCTGCATATTATAGCAAACGAAAGGTACAAAGTCTGAATTCAGAGAAATAATTTTCATGACATATCTTTATTTATATATTTTACATTATTTCATTATACAACATAGGTACTACAAAACAGCAAATTTAAGACAGCATCAGTCTTCTGGGGTTGCTGGCAAATTGATCAACAACCTCTTCTACACTGGTTGCCTTCTTTGATTTTCACCAAATCTCGGTGGAGGCTGAGCATACACAGACCATTCAGCCTATCCTCCCTCATTGTAGACCGTGTCCATGTTTTTACGCGCCTCAGGGTGCTGAAAGTTCTTTCCACCGAACAGGTCGTGCACGGTAACGTTACCGCAATCATCAGGGCCTTTTGGTTTATTATTTTCAATAATAAACCTTTGGAATCTACCAAGAAAAAAAAATTTTTAACACCCCCTCAAAATTTGATGGTTTACGTTTCAAGGTACGTAGAATCCAAAAATCGAATAAAAATTTGGCCGTCCGTCCGCCGTACGCGGCACTTTTGTCACTTAGCATTGACCGATTTTGATGAAATTTGGTAGGTAGGCTCCATTTGGGGTCTAGTTGTGCCCCGAAGCTTTTGGTTGATGTAGGTCACTCCTAAGGGTTCCAAAATCAATTTTGAAATTGTGAAAACGCTCTAACTCAAAAAATTTCGATATAAAGGTATTGTTTTTCCTTCAATTTAAGATTCTATGGAATTTTTAGAATTTTTTGAGACCTCGCGGAGCTCTGTAGGACAAACCGTTCGCTCCCTACGAAAATTTAAGGGTTTATATTGAAATATATATATATATAAATCAAAACACGAGTGTGAGTCGCAAAAGAGGCCTAATCTCCGTTCAAATTTTAGCTGACCAAAATGCGATCGATGGTTAGTGATTTTGATTTTTTTTTTTTAATTTTTTTGATTTTTTTTTTTTATATTGCTTCCGAGTCTACCAAGGTAGCGGAAGCTTTGTTTTCACTTTTCAAGGACGAAAAAAAAAAAGTTCTCCAAAATCAAAATTTTCACTCGCGTTTTGCGTTTTAGACCTTTCTGAACAATTTTGGTTCAGTGTCTGTGTGTCTGTCTGTCTGTGTGTCTGTGTGTCTGTCTGTCTGTCATGAATTCCTTGTAACGCGCATAACTATACGAAGTTATTGTCCGATTTCAATGAAATTTTCAGGGATCGTGCGGGTTGGTGTGTAGACGGTCCCCTATGAAAATCATCATCCCCGGACTGATAGAAGCGACTGCGCATGCGCAAACGTGAATTCCTTGTAACGGCCATAACTTCCACATTTTCCATCCGATTTCAATGAAATTTTCAGGAATGTTACAGATTGGTATTTAGATGGTCCCCTATGAAAATCATCACCTTCAGATTGATAGTAGCCACTGCGCATGCGCAAACGTGAATTTCCTTTTAACGGCCATAACTTCCACTTTTTCTACCCGATTTCGATGAAATTTTCAGGGATTATGCGTATCGGAGTGTAGATGGTCCCCTATGAAAATCATCATCCCCGGACTGATAGAAGCGACTGCGCATGCGCAAACGTGAATTTCCTTTTAACGGCCATAATTTCTATATTTGCTATCCGATTTCAAAGAAATTTTCAGGGATGTTACAGATTAGTATTTACATGGTCCCCTATGAAAATCACCACCTTCGGACTGATAGTAGCCACTGCGCATGCGCAAACGTGAATTCCTTGTAACGGCCATAACTTCTACGTTTTCCATCCGATTTCAATGAAATTTTCAGGGATGTTACAGATTAACTTATCTTGATGTTTTGAGATTAACTACTATGCATCGGATCATCTATACAATCGGGTTATGGATACGAGGAAGCTATGTGCCACACCCACTTGGCAGACGTTTTTTTTTCTTCATATTGGATGGTTGGTGATTTTGTAGACGAGTGATCTATATAAAAATAATAAACCGTTGTGTAATAATTTGCAGCGTTTTGATGGAAGGATAGAAGGGGTCCGCTTCCTTGATCAAGTCGATCATTTCCACATTCTGAAGTGTTGACAGTTTTTCAGTCTCATTCCAGCCTTCACCTTTGTCGTTCTTGTCCATTTTTCCGCCCACTTATTGTGCCATAATTGGAATTCTGATTACAGCAGATCCTCATCAAAATCATAAAACTTGGCAATTTTTTCGGCTTGGAGTTTCAAATGGTCTAATTTTGAAGCCAACATGTAGTGGGGGTGAAGAGAAAGAAGGGAAAACGCCGGTTCATTATTATGAGAAAATCTGTCAGTCAGCGCTGAAGAAAACGAGTCTAGGTAAGGAATCAAGACTCTGATCGTTTCCAATATTCCTCAGGAGAGTCACTTGGGATATTCGAACGATGGTGCTGACGTCCAACCACTCTTGGTGTCAAAAACTCTACCCCCTCCCCTCCCCATTCGTCTGACATTTTTTTGGCCGATGCATAAATATCCCCCATCACAGAATCAGCAGATATACTGGGCGAATGAGGTTCTTGAACTTTCCAGTACGACCTCCGAACGATTCCTGGAAGAATTGTTTCTACCAGGAACTAGGCTGTATGAGAAGCTTCTAGAATTTAAGCTCCTCAGAATTACTTCCCCTTTCGCGCTCTTCCCTGTCCTATGTTCAATCCCAAAAGTGTTTTTAATAATATTAAAGGTAGATATTATCTACCTAGAACCTTCTCTTACTATGAAGGTACTCTTGCTCACAAAAGACATGTTTCCAAATTCCAATAATACCATCCCATGCCCCTAACTACGCATTAAATGTTCTAGTGTTTCTTTTAAATAAGTTCAGCACAATTTATTTTTGAGTTCCCGAAAGTCTAGGGGGGGGGGCCACCGCCCCTTCCTGCCCCACCCTGTCTACGCCCTCGACCGACACCGAGTTTACGAGTAGCGTAAGCTTTGTTTTCACTTTTCAAGATTGAAAAAAGTTCTCCGAGATCTTAATTTCCACTATCGTTTTACGTTTCAGGCCTTCCTGGACAATATAGGTTCCGTGTCTGTCTGTCTGTGTGTCCTTAAATCCTTGTAACGGGCAAAACTATACAAAGTTATTGTGCAATTTCGATGAAATTTTCAGGAATTGTGCGTATCGGAGTGTAGATGGTCCCCTATGAAAATCATCACGGACGGATAGTTGCCACTGCGCATGCGCAAACTCGTACATTTTCCATCCGATTTCGATGCATGATGATGGTCTCCTATGAGGGTAATGCAAGGCAACTAGAGATTGATGTTTTGAAATTAGCTACAAAGCATTGGATCATCCATACAATCGAGGAAGCTATGTGCCACACCCACTTGGCAGAAGTTTTTATTATTAATTGATGCACCAGAAAATTCACATGTGCTTGATATTTTAGGAAAATACCAAGTTTTGAATCTAATTTCATTGGTACCTTTACAAGTCAATCCCGCTCGAACCTTTCGGCTAATTTTCAGGTGAAGTTATAGTCACAGTTATATTACCAGTAGTATTATAAAACCTCTTCGTTCATCGTGAACGAACTTCCTATGTGAAGTTACAAGGTAGACACGTAAGGTCAGGGTGGTTTCACCTAGTTGCAAAGGTCTGATAGAACTATGCAAGATGATTCCAACGGTATCTGATCGATTTCTCCAAGTTCAACCGTTCATATCCCATAGAGCAGAACTTTGTAATTAACTCAGCAACGCCGAGAATTTTTTTCGTCCGCGAATTTTGAAATTCTCATGATTTGCTGACCATTTAGCTTCTACATGAGCCTAGAAAAATAATTTTTAAAATCCCCGAAGCTTCAGGGCGTCGTAAAGGGCCGTGTCCGTATGAACACGCTCGGCATTACACAGTCGAAATGACAATAAGTATCGAAACGAAGGTTTTCGTCAGAATTCCGGTATTTATTCAAGAATTAAAATATGAAAAGGCACAGAGTATCAAGTTTACTTATAAAAAATAATTAGCTCCGTCAAATGGCCTCGTCAAAATCACTCAGCAATTTTTTTAGCGCTCTACGGTTCGATGACGACTCACGACCTGGTCCATCCTATCAGAGCCTCCTTTAAGTTTGTTTGAAGTACCAACTGATGGCACATGGTTGAAGTACTTGTACGTGTTTCTATCCTGATGTACCTACCTGTTGACGGAACTAAGTGGACAATGAGGAATTTCACCATGTCGGAATTTCCTATTTTTGACCCCAAAATCGGATTCAGCACCTCGAAAAACCTCCTACGACAAACCAGGGGCGTGGCGTCCATAAGGCCACTTTGGGTCTAGCCCCGGCAAAATTTCTCTCACTGTAACCTAGATTTTTTACCCCAAAGTTGGAAAAACTCCCTTCAAAAAGTGTTCTCCACAAAGTAGAAAAAAATCCCTAGCAGAAAGTTTTTTCCTCAAAACTCACTCATGATCCATGGAAGCATGGAGCTTTTACAAGTAAAAAATAATTCTACACTGACATGCAGTTATTATGTCAAATTTCCATGGTAAAACCCGAGGCCATGGAGCTAGCTTCCATGCCTACTACTAGGTCCATGCCCAAGGCTGTCTCCATGGCCTGCTACGAGAGAGAAGATGTAAGATGGAATCGATAGGTATCCAACAATCGATTTGTATCAAACAATCGATTCTCCACTCCCGAATTCCCAAGATCTGGGGCTAGACCCTGCTAGACCCCGGCGTCGTCATGCCAACGTGTTGTTTATTTTTAGTTTTTCCTCGTCCGCACATGCGCAGTAGTGTTATTTTAGTTTATCCCCTCCCTTTCTCGGCCCCTGCCCTGGAAGACAAAATCGATTTTTATTCTTTCTGGTGATGACTTGTTTTGATTCAACTAGATGGATGGATACTCTGTTCAGGTTGCCATGAAAGTTCATTGTATAACAATGGACTCATCATAGGATGTAAACGCATGGAGTACTTCTGATATCAGTTATAGATGGGTTAAAAATTGAATGGATACTCCCCACTTTTACAGATTTTCACAGTATGTTGCCCAGACTGCACGATTAGGTGTTTTGTATGTTTACCGACAAGAGATAAAGTTTATCTGATAAACAGGAGGGTGGTTACATCTTGACATGATACAATTTTGCTGATTGACAGCAAAATTATGATTTTTGGAGTGTTATCATTGTTGTGGATGGCGTTTGCTACACAGAGATTTTGTCACATAGGCATGAAAGTAAGTTAAAACTATTGTAAGTTGAAACGAAGTTTTAAAATATTGTTGAAGTTGTTATCTAGACTAAATGACTAGTCTCTCTGGAGCTCTTTACCTACTGTGTTCCCTAAAGTGTCTTGAAACAATGACAGTTTACGTTCCTGGTCCTCTTATCATTTTCGGTTTTCCATTCCATTTTCCCTGCATTTCAAGTCGTCTTGGTGTTTGTTGTAATATGATCTGATGGAGTTGACCACTGATTAGACTTACCTACTTATCGTATTTTTTCGTTTCTGTTCAACATTTCGGTATGGGGAAATACAATAGGCAGCCTGGTGCTCTTCAGTTCCACAACTTTTCATGTATAAATGCTACGTAGGCGTTGCAAAAGACAATTAAAAGTCATCAAAGGGAATATGACCCTCGAAAAGCCTTATAGACATTTCGACTAATATGTAGAATTTGTTGAGACACTTTTTTTAATGATCTCGTCTTTATGATTAAGAAATTATGTGCTTTTCGTTTTAAAAAAATTTGAATATTTAATGTTTTAGTAACAAATTAACATTTTTATCTTTTCGAGTCCCAGAAATGATTTTTTTTTTTTCATCATTAACTGGAATGAAGTTGAGATGTGATGTTTCACCACTGGGTCCTCTGTTTGTCGCAAAAGTATGTAGGTATGTGTGATCCTAGGGTCAAGTTCATGTATTTTCTGGTATGGTGCCCCACCACTTTCAGAGGTCACCCAACGCCCCTGCGACAAACTTTCAACCCGTACTTCCTAATTTACGAATAAACAAAACAGTGTAGAAAATATGAACGTTTAAAAAAACCGGGAGGATGACGTCATCCTGGAATAGTTCATTTATGGCCGCTTGAAGCGCTGAGATCGAGAAATCCATAGTCCCCAGATGCAACATTACACAAAACCAGTAGAGTTCGAAATCGAAAAACTGAAGAAAAAAATAGAAAAAGCAAGATGGGGAAAATTAGGTTTCCCCTGTTTTTGTTTGATAACTTTCCTCTTAGATAACACGATTTCGTCATACCATCGGGCAACACTGGGAGGAGATGGTGATCTGAACCGCTTCACGTTGAAAAAGTCCGTTTTCCTGGTTATTTTTTGAAATCATAAATTTTGATTGTCTCCCAAAAATAAAAGGAGACTTATTCTCCAAAATCAACCCGATTTTCATCTATCCCACACCATTAACTATCCAGGAAAAATGCAAACAGAATTCGGTGAAATTCCTAATTTTTTTTAGCAATAGACGCAATATCATTTCACCACAAATAGGTACCTCATCCCTTTCCTGAAGGATATTACTACTGGTTTTGTCTTCCAGTAATACCTATTTGAGAGTGCAGGGGACCATCATGTTACCATAGATGTCCTGATTTTATCTAGGAATACGGTACTGTTCATTGTTCTTTGACCGAGCGTACCTGATTGTCTCCTCAATGAGAGTACAGTTAAGCTATTCGTGGAAGAAAATCTCGAACGCTCTCACTAGTGAAATTTCACTATATTCCGAAGAACAATCAACCTCGATTAGCTTCTTCTTGTCAACAGGGTGAACAAGATCACTGCTTAATCATATTCTTTGTCTGTTCCTCAGGAAAAAAGTTTTCACTCAGTTTTTAGCGTGTTCATTTGAACACACTCGTTTTCATTGCTCCCCGGACTCAACAGTATAGTTCTTATGGGACGTATTTCTGAAGTAATTTATTGCCAAACTATCTGAAAATAGGAAACCGTGCAATATTTCATTTTAGAAGCGGAATAAAGGAATTATTCAACATATTGGAGGTTCGAATCCATGCTTCTTTTTTCGAACTTTTTGAACATAAACCACACATAAAATAATGTTCCCGCGGCGACTGTTGATAATGAAATGATGAGCAGGGATGTTCTGAAGCCAAAACACCCGAAGCCAAAAGAAATTTCCTACTCGTTCATGTCTGCCGTGATCGTACGAACACGCTCGGCGTTGGAGGGTTAAGTACATCAAAATATCTTTTCAATTGAACCAGTTCATGGTTATGATTCGTATGTATACGAACTGTTGTATACAACAGTTGATTGGTAAATGTTTTCATCCGTCGAACAATGAGGTTTTTTCATATTGAGTGTAATCTGCTCGTGAGCCCGTGCAACTCATGGGAACTTTAACTTGCTGGTCCGTAACCCCCTTTGGAGATACTTCATTCCGTGGAGAATTAATTAAGAAAAATTCTAATGTGAGCAACCATTGTTCTAAATATTTTTTGTCAACCGTTCAACTCTTCGCCTCAAAAACCCATGAGGGTAGGGATGGCATATCGAATGAAATATATCGATATACTGATCAAATGATATATCGTCAATGAGATATCGATACCTACGATATATCGGAGAAAATATATATCGGAAGATCTAACTTGGAAAAACTTGTTGAAGTAGATACGTGAGTTAAAACGTTTTAAGCCATACAAACATCATTCTGGAAGAAATTGATCGATATGCTCGATAAATCGGAAGATTTACTTGGAAAAACTCTTTGAAGTTAGTATTTAAACCTCTCAAAAGTCTGATGGTTTACGTTACAAGGTATGTAGGGAAGGCAAATCGAGTGAAATATTTCGCAAGATCTACCTACTTGAAAAATCTAATTGAAGTAAGTCGGTAGGTGAACTGAAACGTTACTAATATAATTTTGGAAGAAATACATCGATATACTGGACATATCGGAAGATCTACTCGGAAAAACGGTTGAAGTAAGTACGAGTATTTAACCTGCTTTAAAAAGTTACTGGGAATGAATTATCGAAATTATCATACCAAGTTGAAAAAGTGCGAAAATGTCATGGTTGTCAGAGCACTACGTCAGTAGCAAATTGTTTTTGGGGTTGCAAATTTGGGGATAAACTACCCTCAGGAATCCTGAAACATAATCTTAATAATCATGGATACCCTCACCGTAGCAATGTTTCATTAATTTATAAATTGCTTCAACTTGTATAAGTATTGTTTTAATCTGGACGCGCCTCCAATACTTTTGGCTAAGTCAAATAATTGAGACTTGAGCGCCACTGTTGTGTAAACCATCATGTTTGAGTTGAAGTCAACCCATTGACCCATCACAAAGGTACCTACAAAATTAGGAATAAAATTTCTTCATGTTTTTACACGTACAGGCGTCCCTTTCATCTATCCATTTTAATATTAATTTTTACTTGTTGAAAACAAGTCGCGATATATCGGTAAATATATCGATATTGACCAATAATATCGGCTCTATATATCGATATATCAAGCGTAACATATCGATATATCGTTGCCATCCCTACAAGAGGTTAAGATGAAAAAGATGACCTACTACACTTGAAAACGTTAGTTTTAAAAAATGTTGCGTTTGAAAAATATAGAGTATGATTTGATTTTGCTGGTAAAGTTTTGGCTTTCATTGGACGACAACTAAGGTCTGGAAAAATCATCAAATCTTAATTTTGTCATATGACCGTCATATTAAGTAGGTGAGGAAATGTTACGTTTGTTTAATTCCACCTTTAATTTTGTTTATTTCCCCCTATAATTTGGTTTAATTCCACCTATAATTTAATTTCATCTTTAATTATGTTTATTTCCCCCTATAATTTGGTTTAATTCCACCTACATACAAGAAATTTCGAAGTCTCAAAACTGCTGCAATCGTGACTATAATACCAACATATGAAAATTGCAAACTCCTAATAATGTACATATTTTCGGTCCAAAACGTCTAGTTAGTGAAAGAGTTCATCAACACTCCGTTTTCTGCCTATTGCAATACTTTACTTTGGCGTTCAATGAAGGGCTTTTCGGGCAAACGATTCTACGAATCGATGGTCTGACCTTTCCGTTTTTGGCTACGACCCTTCGTATTTCGCCACCACCAGGCCTCTCGTACAACAAGTAGGTACAAGGGCAGAGTATTTAAGTTTCAACCGCCTCTCGTAACCTTTGAACTATTGACCTCACAGGTTGACGATGAGACAGACATTTTAACCCGGATATGTTTTTGGGCTGCGGGTCGTTCTAAAATTTGCGTAACGACACCAAAATTTGTGAGGACCCGGCACTTGAGATTATTATTTACTCGAATAAAAACTGAAGGCGACCAGTATTTTGAGGCAGGTACCAAAATTTCTGTACAATAAATGTTCAACTCCAAAGCGGAAAACTTGAGTAAAACGCGTTTACAGAAAACATATCCATGATTCAATGTTTTTCCGTGAAGCGGACAATTTTATTCGATTTTGGAATAAGAGCTCTTTTTTACTAATTTTGGTAGGACGGAAATTTGAAGGCTTTTGAGGCAGTTTTCGTTTCCAGCTGAATTTTTTGAACTCGAGACTGGTAATTAAATACTGGATTATTTCCATTAAGTATTTCATTATGATTTTTATTATTCATAATCATTTTTTACTATGAATAATAATAAAGGGCTAAATCACTGGTTCTGATAATTTTTAAAAATCGGGGATACAAAGCGAAATCCTAACACAATTCAAGCCGCCATTAATTTTTTCGATTCCGAGCAGATAACTGTGATAAACTTCTCTACTGTGGTAAACACCAGGTAAACTTTTCGATTGTCTCGAAAAATAATCGATTCTACAAGTTTTTTGAACGCAATTTTCCTCACCAGGGTTACGTAACCTTCTGGTAAACTTCAACCTTGGGGTCAAGTTTTAATAAATTTTCTCCGGATGTAAGCTAGTGCAAATAATAGAGTGATCAGGCCCAACCAAAACAACGTGGTATTTCGTTGAGTCGGAAATTCAGGTTTTTGACCTCAAATTTGGAATCTGCACCATTGGAAAGCTGTATTATCCAACTTTTGCCCAATGTTACAATAACATGTAGTAGAAAAATTAATTAAAATCACACGTTTGAAAAAAAGGCGGGTCTCCCTGAACGCACACACATTTACGCCGCGGGCGTGTGCGTGTAGTATTTTGTAGTATCCATAATGTTGTTTCGATACTTCCATACTCGGAATGAGTATCGAAGTATTGGTACTGATATCAATACCTCGAGTATCATACGATACTCCCTACTAAGTAGGAAGGGAGGGAGGGGGGACAGAGTAAGTGGGGTAAGGGTAGGATTTTTCCATGAAAATTAAATAGTATGATAATACTCGTAGTTGTCCCAAGTTGGGACTCCCAACCTAATACCGACCACATACTCGACCAAATGCCTATGATCATTCTAGTAACTAGGTGACTTACATGTTTTCTACGCTTTGTTTTTTGGTCTGACAGCACTAACACACGTGTAGGTACTACTCAAGGAAAGTACAAAGAATCAGGTAGGTAGGTTAACCCAGCAAGGACGAGTGTGACGTATACGTCACAGCAAACAAGATCCGACAAAACCCAATTCATGTCACTGCATGTCGATGTTTTTGCCCATGTTCACGCTCTCCCGTGGCGGGGGAGTCTGCTTTGTCAGTTCATTCTGTGTTTTCGCCCAAGAAAGATGATTTAGTATTTTTTTCGGCTAATTGAAAATTCTGCATTTTCTTCGATGGACCCAAATCATTGGTAAGTAGAATTTATTACTCATTTTCTTCATAAATCGTTTTATCCTTTCAATATTATTCTCTCAGATAGTTTTGAAGGGGATGTGGATTATTTAAACAAATTAAAAGTTATTTGTAGTAGCTATGAGTGAGTGGAAAGGACGGTGTGACGAATATGTAACACTCGTCCTTCCCCACATAATTTTTTTTCCTGCCCACAGCTTTCGTAGTTTTTTTTTTTCAGATACTGTGTCAAAATTCGAAATTTTCATCAGTTTTATCCTTTTTTCAGGGATCAAGTATGCTTGAAAGGTGACTTGACAGTTGCTGAGATAGTTCAGCTACTCGAGGAAGACATCCTAAGCGTCTTTGACGATGATGACGACCGTTTGGAAGTGGAAGATGTTTTCATCACACCCCCACCTGCTAACGAGCTCACTGACGAAGATAGTGGCGACGAGGACACAGGAGGTTTGTTGGACAATTTGACAGGTAACCAATTGAGCAGTGAAGCTGAGGCAGTTTTGTCTAATGGAGTACGAATTGGAGGCCCTACTCACGATTTCTCGGGTTACTCCACTAATCGACAACGTACCTGGATAGAAGGGGACCTAGTGGATCCGATAAATAGGGAATCATTGTTTCCTGAAATCAATGCCAGAAACTATAAAAGTATGACTCCCGTTGAAATTTTTGAGATCTTCATAGATGAAGAGGTGGTTTCTCTTTTCCTTACAGAGTCAAGAAAATACGCACAATCAAAAAATGAAACCAATATGAATGTTACGGCTGAAGAAATAAAGGCTTTTCTGGGCATTTTGATCCTTTCCAGTTACAACGTTTTGCCGGGGACAAAAAGTTACTGGGATACTAAGCCAGATATGAGGAATTTACTAGTATCTGATTGTATGCGGAGGGATCGATTCCTATTTATCGCGAAATATTTTCATGTTGCCGATAATTCTGGCCTTGACAGCAATGATAGAATGTTCAAAATTCGCCCACTCATGACGCTTCTCAAAAAACGTTTCATTGCCAACTTTCCTGTATGTGAATTTCTTGACTACGATGAATCCATGGTGAAGTACTATGGCCCACATTCTTGCAAACAATTCATTCGTGGAAAACCAATTAGGTTTGGGTATAAGGTGTGGTGCCTAAATACATCCTTCGGATACTTGATAAATTTCGAAGTTTATCAGGGGAAAAATACGACTGTGGCGAACCCCGACTATGAAAAGGTTTTTGGAAAAGCTACTGCCCCCTTGATTTCATTTTTAGACGAATTACCAAATCATACGAAAAGTTTACCATTTCACATTGTTACGGACAATTTATTCACAAGCATGAATCTTCTGAAGCATTTAAAAGAAAGGGGGTATTCAGGAACTGGAACAATTCGAAAAAACAGGATTCCAAAAGACTGTAAGTTACCATCACACGAACAGATGAAGAAGATGGATCGTGGAACATTTCGAAGCACTATTGAGAAAAATGATGGAATTTTCGTTGGGAAATGGATGGACAACAGTGTGGTAGCAGTTGCATCAAATTTACTCGGCGAGTCTCCAGCAAAACCCGTGAAGAGATATGTGAAAAAAGCAAAAAAGCACATAAATGTACCTCAGCCAGCAATTATATCAGCATACAATAAAAACATGGGAGGCACCGATCGTATGGATCAGGATATAAATCAATACCGTATTTCAATCAGAAAAAAGAAATGGTACTGGTCAATACTGACGTGGCTGATTGATGTATCGATGAACAACGCTTGGCAGATTTACAAGAAAACAGGAAGACAAATGACCAAACTGGAATTCAGAAGAGAAATCGCCATCACATACCTGACAAGATACAAAACTAAGGTAAAGTCTGTGGGCCCAACAGCTCCATCTTCCAACAGGACCTCAAGAGTTTTGGCTGATATTCGCTACGACCGGAAAGACCATCTACTGGGGGAAGTAGAAAATAAGAAGAGAAGAAGGTGTACTAATGATGGTTGCAAAAGTGTCGTCACGTCAATGTGCACCAAATGCAACGTTGGATTGTGTTTGAAGTGCAATGTGCAGTTTCACACAAAAAAATTAATACCCATTGTTCCTACTGAGTTTTTTGTTCGATGTTTTCAAACAATAATACCATTCTGTCATTGACTAGTCATTTAAATCAATAAATGTCCTTTGTTTTCCAATAACATGCTTAGTTGAATGTTTTTTTTTCATTTTGACCTCGGGTGAAGTTTTTCAAACCCTGTGACCCCCTAAGGACGAGTGTGACATATATGTCACACCCCCCCACTCCTGAAAGGAGAACGGATTATTTTTTTTAGCATTTTTCTGGGATTATTTACAACCTAATGAACGAGGAAACCTAAAAAAAATTCAATTTTTTAATGAAAAATAATTCTCGTCCTTGGTGGGTGCGACTGAAAAGTGAATGAAAGTGATTAGTGACGAAGTTAAACGACTGATAAAATGATAATGATAGCACGATAGATAGTATGATACCGATTGATATCGATGTTGACATTCTGTAATCATCCCTTCCATTTCTATTCCTTTTATTCATTCCTTTTCTAATCATGCTCAGAGAATAAACTAGCAGGCAGGTTGCCTACCGAAGGTAGTTTGTTATCGATATTCGATACATCATTATGTTTACTGATATTAATAAAATATGGATCCCTCGGTATTCAATACAAATATCGGAAGCTGGGTATCGATAGGAGCCAGTAAATATCGCAAGGATCGAAACAACACTAAGTATCCAAGATATTCTCATTCCGGATAACGTTACTTAAAGGATAAATCGTAAGGAACGGGTTTTATCTCTTCTCTGTGCTTGGATACTTTTTTTCAAAGATAGTTTTTTGAAGGCAAGCAACTTAATACGTCACACCCTGCTGCCATCTTTCATATCGATACCTTAAAGCACAAAGGCGCTATGTCCATCCACCTTCCAAATTTTCAATTTTTTTCAATTTCAGAAAAACTCGAATTCAACAAAACTATTATTGACCTTCTTGACGATTATAGCTTAAAAATTAGTCGAAGAAATTAAATAGTTTAGTTTAGTAAGCCATTATTTTAGGAATTGTGCACTGGTGAACACTTCTTTTGCGTTTTATGAAAACTCCGTTTTTCGACAAAGCGCATTTGTGCTTTAAGGTATCGATATATTCAACTTTTATTAGCTTCCCTAACTTCTTCTAAACATTTTCTCGACGAACAGACTTACCGTTATTCCTAAGCCATACTCTTTTGAAACAATTTTTTTTTCAAGATTGACTGAAATACCCCATTATTACCAGAAAACAATTTACTGGTTTAATGTACAGTCGATCAAATATCGAGTCACACTGGTATACTAGTATTTTTACATACTAATATTTTAAGGGTTTTCAACGCAAATGACTAGTTTTGAGAGTTCAGGGATTCAACAGATAAATTGGTAGTGATTTATAGATAAACTAGAATGTCCACTCGCTTCGTTTACTGATTCAAGTGGTTAAACTCAAGTTACCGACTGAATTAAGGATGAGCTGAGTGGAAGTAATCGGTTCAGTCTGCTTAATTTATTCCACGATCAACGTATGGGCGAAATTTGATTCCGACGCCGAAGGTCCCCGGGCAATTTATTATTGTTATGGGGTGATTTATTCATAAAAGTATTTTCCCCAACCCTGATCTCGTGCAATATGTCTCGACCGACCCCTTTCTTCTCATGTTGGAAATACAGAAGATTTTGTTTCCCTTCGAGTTGTTTTGGATGGTCGGAAGAGATTTATGGGAGGTCAGTGAGTACTTGAATGATCAAGCAGACTCGAAGTGGGTCAACATCCCGAAAACTCCAGGAATAAACAGATCGATAGAACAAGAGACTCAGCAAAGGGCCGGGAGAAGGGAAAATTCGCGAGAATATTTTTTCTTGAAACATTCGGTAGGGGGGGGGGGGGGGAATTCCCGCTAATTCAAATTCATTCAATTTGGAATGATAAGCGAGTGACATAATGATAAGCCATAAGACATCAATGAACTGACTCAAATTCCAGTTCATCCGGCTGAGAAAGGCCTTCGATTTTTGAAGACGTTAATTTTCTTTGTTCATGTTCTTCGTTGAAAAATATGATATGCGATAAAAATCAAACTTACCTACTGCAGCTGAAATGTTATAATTTAATACTACCTACTGTTTTAATTTATTTGAAAAAGTTCAACTTTATATGTAAAAGATTAGATTTATTCATAAAAAGGTGAATTTACATGTAAAAAGTTTAATCTAATTTGCCAAAAGATAAATTCGGTTTGCAAAAAGATTAACTCCATTTGAAAATAATTCAAATTGACTGGGGTAGATGAGTCAGAACAGTTCAGGTCCCGTATCTACCTGTCAGTTGGTTTGTCAGTTCGAATCAAACCATACAAAAACGCTGCAAATTATTACACAACTGTTCAATCCAATAATTCTGATATTTATTCTAATATCTATTAATATCTAAGAATGTTAATGGATATTTATTCTCTCCGAAGTGTTTACTTAAGTAATTGCTTCCGAGTCTACCAAGGTAGCGGAAGCTTTGTTTTTACTTTTCAAGGACGAAAAAAAAGTTCTCCAAAATCAAAATTTTCACTCGCGTTTTGCGTTTTAGACCTTTCTGAACAATTTTGGTTCCGTGTCTGTCTGTCTGTCATGAATTCCTTGTAACGCGCATAACTATACGAAGTTATTGTCCGATTTCTATGAAATTTTCAGGAATTATGGGGGTTGGTGTGTAGACGGTCCCCTATGACAATCATCATCCCCGGACTGATAGAAGCGACTGCGCATGCGCAAACGTGAATTCCTTGTAACGGCCATAACTTCTACATTTTCCATCCGATTTCAATGAAATTCCCAGGGATGTTACTGAGTAGTGTTTAGATGGTCCCCTGTGAAAATCATAGAGAATGGTTTTTCATAGAGGGATTCATTCATAGAGGGATGGTCCCCTGTGAGAATCTCAAATCCTATTCATTGCATCACTAGGCCTCAATAGCTCAGAGGTAGCGCATAGAATTATCCCCCAGGGGTCCCGGGTTCGAATCCCAGCCGAGGCCAAGCATTTTTTTAATCCAATCACATACATCTACTCACTTACATTTTTCATCCGAATTTGATGAAATTTTCTAGGATTGTCCAGATTAGCGTGTAGATGGTCCCCTATGAGGGTAGTGAAAGTTACTTAGAGATTGGTGTTTTGAGATTAACTACTATGCATCGGATCATCTATATAATCGGATTATAGATACGAGGAAGCTATGTGCCACACCCACTTGGCATACTTTTTTAAAATTACTTTATTTGAGTCACATTTCGAACAACAGCATTAAACGCAAAGTAGTGCATTGTTGGTTTATCACTCGTTTTACGACTCGGAATGATCGGAACCGGACGTCCAACTTGCTGGCTTGCAGCTCGAACCTACCAGCAGAAGGGCCCTTCTCATCGGGATCACCACATTTCAACAAGGTATTCCTCCTCACAACGTGTAATACTTTGCAACCTAATTTTCGTTTAACTTCCTTTATCGAGAAACCGAACAAATACTCGTAGATCCCTCTATCTCGTACTCATCCTCCTAGTTCTCGCTTTCATAAAAACCGCGCTCTCCTCACCTACTAACCATATTTTTGATTCACAATTAAGTGTATTTCTTCAAAATAAACTTGATTTCCTCAATTGGAAAATTTGATTAATGGTTGCTCAAGGCGCAAAACTGAGTGAGCATTTTGATCAGCTAAAATTTGACGGAGAATAGGCATCTTCGGTGATGCTCGCTCAATGTTTCTGAATTATCGTAACCCTTAAGTTTTCATGGGGAGCGAACGGTTGGTCCTACAGAGCTCTGGGTGGTCTCATTCGATTCTAAACATTCAATATCATTTTAAATTGATGAAAATATAATAAATTTATACTAAACGTTTTTGAGTTTTGGCTGTTTTGAAATTTCAGCGCTTATTTTTCAACCCTGAACGGACATCAACCAAAAGCTTCGGGCCACAACTAGACCCCAAATGGAGAGAAATTTAAACCAAATTTAAACCAAATCGGGTCCATGATGATAACTAAAGTACCGCATACGGCAGACGGAAGGGAACCGACGGAGGGGGGGATTTTCATTATTGAACATGATTAACCAAAATAATGAACAATTTCAATTTAATTTTCAGGAAATGTGAGGGTTTCCTCCAATTTGGGGTAATACATAATAGATAACACTAGATTACAAAATTTAGGGGTGGTCTGGCTGCCTTGTTCTTTCACCACTTTTCTTATGGTATTTGGTGCGCTGAATCCGAATCTGACGTCAGTTTTTTTTCCCACGTCGGATTTTCAAGATATAGCTAGTTTTACGATTTTTCTAGTTCTCAATTTTCTTCATTTTTTAGTGAGCACTCATCTTGCTCAAATCTCCTCAAAAACTACTCAGACTTATAGGAAATTTTATGTAGAATCCGAATATGTACTTAGTTTTTAAGTAAAGTTGTGTTAAACCCCCTATTTTCCACAAAACGTATCAAAAAACACCGGTTCTCAACGTTTTTCTTCGGGTTTTCCCTTACATTTTGCCACTTGAAAAAAAAATTAAGGCTAAAAAAAATTTTCTCGGGCCTTTACTTTGTAGGGGGCAGGGGCGTCGCGTGATAATATTCGTCAGGCAAACAGCTAGGCTGCAAATTATTACACAAAGGTTCATTTTTTCTGTATTGATCACGTGTCAGCAAAGAACTCAGCTTTGTCATTGTCACCACCTACCAACCATGTTTTACCTTCACAATCAAGTTTATTTGGAAGAATTAAACGCTCCACACTCTACTGGAAGAAATAAAGAATTCCTTCGTTTAGAAATTTGATCACTGGTTGCTAAGGAAGCAAAACCGTGTACATCCCAAAGAAACGACCGGCGAAAGCATTTTGGTTAACTAAAATTTGAAGGGCGATCACGCCTCTTTTGCGATTCATACTCGTTTTTCTAACTTCTCGTAGGGAGCGAACAGTTTGTCCTACAAAGCTATGGGTAGTCTCATTCGATTCCGAAAATTCAATGGTACAATCTTAAATTTCTGATAAAACAATACCTTTATATCGAGAGTTTTCGAGAGAGGGTGCCTTTGGAAGTTTCAGCCCTTCCGTTTCACCGCTTAGAAGTAACTTACATCAACCAAAAGCTTTGCAGCACAACTAGACCCCAAATGGAGCCCACATACCAAATTTCATCATAATCGGTCCACGATAATTAAGGAAAGATCCGCGGACGGACGGATTTTTTTTTTATATTCGATTTTCACAATCTACACGTACTTACCTACCACAAACGTAAACCATCAAATTTGAGGGTGGTCAAACTTTTTTCTTGAAAATAATTAACCAAAAAGGGAGACTCTGAATTTAGACCCAATAAGATGTGAAACCTTCATTCTACAATGTTTTGAAATTATTTCCTACTGTCTATCAAAAAGAAAAACGATTAGGTACAGTGAAATACAGTAAAATCGGGAACGGGACACCAGTCAACGTCATACAGCTGATATTTGCGGCGGCGAAAAAACGAACTGCTTTCCTTCTTTGAGATAATGTGGGTGGATGGATATGTTATGTCTTCATGCGTGAGCTAATTAGTATCCATGGCTCATATTCCAAGTATTCAAGGTCACGAAACAGTTTTCCTACTGTTTGCAACAGCTGACAGTGAGGTAGTGGGGGTATAGCAATACTTGACCCTGCGCTGACCCCCCCGCCACCCCGCCGATCGTCGCCTCTCACTCTAAACAGTCCCGAAAAATTCATTTGTTTGAACTGCTTGCCTTGCATCCAGCGATGCCAGGAGGACCAGCCCCCGCGCTAGTTCGCTTATCATCCGCAATCATCTACATTACCGACCTCTCCAAGTCTCTGGTGTGTTGCGGGCTAGTATCCAAGGCAAAATACGTACTTTCTTATTCCATTCTCTTATTTAATCTAAATTCCTTGATAATAATGAAATAGTCCCTAAATATTATAGAAGTTTTCCAAAATCAGCTAAATATTACTTACAAAAAATGGAAATATAGGAGAATCTCAACAAAAATTTATTTATTTATTTTGCATATTTGTAGTAAGGCAAACAGTGTTTGCTATGTTTGCCTGGAGGAGACGCCACTGGTAGGGGGGACACCTCAGAGGAGAATGAGACCAATCGCAGCCTCCTAAACCCATTAATATCGAAGGAATGAGCTTTTTTTTCATGGCACTGAGATGAAAATTCACAAAAACTGTTAGTTAATTTTTCGAGATAAGTATGTGCGTTCCTAAATCTGTTTTCCTCAAATGGATTTTCCTTTCTTCTACATTTTTTATACTTGTCACCTAATAAGAGTAAGATCGAAAATAGGTACTCATAGGGGGAGTAAATCATAATTGGGAAACTCTTGTTTTGTTAAGTGATTTTAATTCAGTTTTATAACACAATAAACTGCAGAAAAGTTAACGGTGTAAATCTGTTTCATGAAGGCTCAGATGAATCAAAAGTTGGTACAATGTTTGGTTATTCCTCCACCTCAGAGGTTTCATCGCCGGCATCTATGTAGAGAAAACTTCGCCGCCTGAGGTAAATCTCTTTCTTCAACAATAATCTCTTGTCCAACAATAGTCCGCCATCATGTGAACGTCCCAATACCTTTGTACCGTTCTTCCATGGTTTTCATATCTTGGTGAAACCTCTGAGGTGGAGGAATAACCAAACATTGTACCAACTATTGATGCATCTGAGCCTTCATGAAACAGATTTACACCGTTAACATTTCTGCAGTTTATTGTGTTGTAAAACTGAATTAAAATCACTTAACAAAACAAGAGTTTCCCAATTATGATTTACTCCCCCTATGAGTGCCTATTTTCGATCTTACTCTTAATAGGTGACAAGTATAAAAAATGTAGAAGAAAGGAAAATCCATTTGAGGAAAACAGATTTAAGAACGCACATACTTATCTCGAAAAATTAATTAACGGTTTTTGTGAATTTTCATCTCAGTGCCATGAAAAAAAGCTCATTCCTTCGATATTAATGGGTTTAGGAGGCTGCGATTGGTCTCATTCTCCTCTGAGGTGTCCCCCCTACAAAGTAAAAGCCCGAGAAAATTTTTTTTAGCCTTAATTTTTTTTTCAAGTGGCAAAGTGTAAGGGAAAACCCGAAGAAAAACGTTGAGAACCGGTGTTTTTTGATACGTTTTGTGGAAAATAGGGGGTTTACCACAACTTTACTTAAAAACTAAGTACATATTCGGATTCTACATAAAATTTCCTATAAGTCTGAGTAGTTTTTGAGGAGATTTGAGCAAGATGAGTGCTCACTAAAAAATGAAGAAAATTGAGAACTAGAAAAATCGTAAAACTAGCTATATCTTGAAAATCCGACGTGGGAAAAAAAACTGACGTCAGATTCGGATTCAGCGCACCAAATACCATAAGAAAAGTGGTGAAAGAACAAGGCAGCCAGACCACCCCTAAATTTTGTAATCTAGTGTAATCTCAATCTCACAACGGACGACTTCATTTTAAAATATATTCGTTATTAATGATTAATTCCCTGAATCTCAAAGGGTTGTTACTTCATTATTTCGTTATTTTCTTCTTGTAAGAAGGTTACCTACCGCGTTATCGGAAACCATTTCACACCGCAACAACAGAATATTTTTCGAAATTGTCGAGGTGACCGAGTTGGATTCCGGCAGTGTCCCTGGAGAAGGTGGCGCAGTGAGATCGAAGGCTCGTTAGGACGTCGTGTAGAACGCGACTGCACGCCAGCACCCCCCCCCCCCCCCCCCCAATAGCCATTCAACTCTGCTTTTCAATTTATCCACAATTCACCGACTACAAAAATACCCTTGGAGGGGTGAACTTATACGGCAAACAACGTGAAAACATAACAATACATCGTAGAATCTACATGGTGAAAACGATGCAGTTCAATAGACACACAACAGTACAGAGATAATCCTTCTTGTTTTTGGATGCTTTAAAGTTGGATAAAAATACACGAGATGTGGCACAACTGGATGTGGCACATAGCTTCCTCGTATTCACAACCCAATTTTATAGATGATCCGATGTATTGTTGCTAATCTCAAAACATCAATCTCTTACTACTTTGCACCACATTTCTGCAAATTGAATGGAAAATGTGGATGTTAAGGCTGTGATTAGGAATTCACATTTGCGCATGCGCACTGACTACTATCAGTTCCTGGCAAGGATTTTCATCGGGACACACGCAAATCCGTATAATCCCTAAAAATATCTTCGAAATCGGATGGAAAATGTAGAGGTTATGGCTGTTACAAGAATTTACGTTTGCGCGTGCGCAAAAGCTACAATTTGTTTGGAGGCCATGATTTTCATAGGGGAACATGCACACCACTGAAAATTTCTTCAAAATTGGATGAGACATGTAGAAGTTATGTCTGTGACAAGGTTTTCATGACAGACAGACAGACGCGGAACCAAAATTGTTCAGGAATGCTTGAAACGTAAAACGCAAGTGAAATTTTGACTTCGGAGAAAACTTTTTTTCATACCTAGGTAGGGATGTCTTTTGGATGGGGGTCGTGACGAAATATGCGTAATCGTGATCCAAAAATGTAATAGGTAGGTAACTAAGTAGTTTACTGTTTAGTACAAATTTTTTCTTGGATAAACTATACCATCGTATATACGAGTAAACTATTTCATTACGTTACTAATCACGCTACTCTAGTTCAGAAAATAAGGAAATAACTTTTTATTAACAATTAACAAACAACAACAAAACAATTCGACGTTTTCGTTTGAGTGATTTCACTTCACAGATACTATATCACCTACTATCTTACCTACAAGTACAATACATAGGTACCTACAATACAATAAATTATAATTTAATTTATTCACAATATTATTGTAAATAAATACGTAACTTCCAAAAGACATATCCTATGCACGAGTTTCTTTCGTGCAAGCGGTAAAAATTTTTATTGAAGAATGGCATCCAGTTGTCATTCAAGTTTCTTTATTTCGGCGAGAGCCAAATTTCAAGCCTAACATCGGTCTAGCAAATAAAGCAAGAAAGTTCTGAGAAAATAGAAATTTTTGGAGCGACAAATAATGTTGAAAATTCCGAAATATTCAAATTTGAAATTCATAATTGGGAAACCTATAAGTAGGTACGAAATCACTTGCGAATTCATTGTTTTTCATACAATTATTTGGTCTCAAAGTGAGAGTCAATACTTAGTTGATTCAAGGGAGGTAGGGTCAGGTAGAAAAAGGGTTCCACCTACCCATTTGATGTCTCTGTCCAGTACTGGTCTCGTTATTGTCTTAAGACGTTTCCTAGAAATCCCAAGATGGCCGTCAGGGATGAGGCTAGTTTTTAATGTGAAAGACCCCCTCCCCCCACCACCAGAGCATGAAGGTACCTGCATAAGCAGATATTCTGGGAAAAGTCGAAATAAACTCTAAATAACTAAATAACTAAAATAAAGATGCTCAAAGTACAACAAGCAGTGTTGTGGAAACCCTGGGATTCTGGGTAGGAACGCCAAGGAATCAGCACGTGTAGGTCTCGAGCTCCAGGTACCAAGAACCATTGTTTTCCTAGAATCGCCATTAGGAGCAACCATTTGTGTGCGAAGTTGAGTACAATGAGTGAAGTTGTACCTACCTACCTCTCAGCTGAGGGGACTGAATAGGAAACACAAGTAATTAATGAGCGAATTTTCACAGAAATCTGTTATGGTTTTTTTACAGTCAGCACAGGAGATTAGAACGCTCCAAAACGGATTTCAGTGACTTTTTTCTCAAAAGAACTCCATTCTGAAAATTTTGTGGCCATTGCAATAGCTTCATTTTCCTTGAAAATTCGCTAGTAAGTAAGCTTTTTTGATGTAAAAACATTTTTTTCAAATTCTTCCGCCTTAATTCAGAAAACTTGTCTCCGGTACTTTGTGATTCAGAAGTACCAGGTTTTTTGCTCTATTTTATATCAAAATTGTGTTTTCTTCTCTCTATGGAATAGGTGACGAGTGAGGAACTCGCATATCTACTTGTACAAAACTTGTATCAGAAAGAGAGTTGGTTTTTGAAAAATGTACCAAGAATACAATATAAAGTTTCCTTTTGCTTCCGAGTCTACCAAGGTAGCGGAAGCTTTGTTTTCACTTTTCAAGGATGAAAAAAAAGGTTCTCCAAAATCAAAATTTTCACTCACGTTTTACGTTTTAGACCTTTCTGAGCAATTTTGGTTCCGTGTCTGTCTGTCTGTCATGAAATCCTTGTAACGGGCATAACTATACGAAATCATTGTCCGATTTCTATGAAATTTTCAGGGATTGTGCGGGTTAGTGTGTAAACGGTCCCCTATGAAAATCATCACCCCCGGACTGATAGTAGCCGCTGCGCATGTGCAAACGAGAATTCCTTGTAACAGCCATAACTTCCACATTTTCCATCCGATTTTGATGAAATTTTCACGGATGTTACAGATCAGTATTCAGATGGTCCCCTGTGAAAATCACCACCTGCGGACTGATAGTAGCCACTGCGCATGCGCAAACGTAAAATCCTTGTAACAGCCATAACACTGACATTTTTCATCCGAATTTGATGAAATTTTCTAGGATTGTCCGGATTAGCGTGTAGATGGTCCCCTATGAGGGTAGTAGAAGGTACTTAGAGATTGGTGTTTTGAGATTAACTACTATGCATCGGATCATCTATACAATCGGGTTATGGATACGAGGAAGCTATGTGCCACACCCACTTGGCAGAAGTTTATGTTTTCTTTTCAACCTTGAAAAGTGAAAACAAAGCTCCCGCTAACTTGGTAGACTCGGAAGCAAAATAGGTTCCTAATTTAATCAGCTATTTGACTCAAAATTCGTATATTCATGCACTGCGCACTTGAAAAATTCCCAATTTCTAGTACAAATAGTATAATAAGCAAGGGCTTGTGATTTAAAATCGCACATAATTTTAGAATTATCACAAAATAGAAACCTAAAAGCTAAATAAAACTCAATAATATAATCATGGATTGTTTCAAAGTTAACTAATCAACTCCTACGAGTGAAGACATCTTGCCACACAATTTCAAGATAGGTAATTTAATGGATCTTCCTATCAATTTATTCATCGGATGACGGGGAGATGTCTAATGATGATAACAACGACGATTGGTAAGAACAGGTGAATACTAATGCGTGAGGACTTTCTCGTGGGTGGTTGTAGGAAAAGTGAGCAATAAAAGAGGTCTGCCAAGTGTGTGGCACATAGCTTCCTCGTAGCATGATAAGCCATTAGGAAGTCACCAGAACTACCGACTAAAATTGGAAAACGCTGTAAATTATTGCAGAACGGTTCATTATGTCTGTGTAGATCACTCGCCAGCAGAGCTTTGAAGAACACACTTCATAATCAAGGTATATTTGCAAGAAATGAACGCTTTACACTCAATTCGGAGAAATAAAGAGTGTTGGGTGCCTTCATTGGGGAATTTGATTAATGGGTGCTAAGTAGAAGTCAAATAAACGAAAAGCAATCGCATTTTGTTCAGCTAAAATTTGAACGGAGATTAGGCCTCTTTTGCATACTCATGTTTCTGACTAATCGCAAGTCCAACCCTTGAGTTCTCATAGGGAGCGAAAGGTTGGTGTAACTAAGCTCTAAGTGGTCTCATTCGATTCTAAAAATTCAATACTATTTTAAATTTAGGAAAAAAACAATACCTAAATAATCAAACTTTTTTGAGTTAAGGCGTTTTCAAAATTGATTTTTTAACCCTTAGAAGTGACCTACATCAACCAAAATCTTCGGGGCACAACTAGACCCCAAATGGAGCCTACATACCAAATTTCATCAAAATCGCTCAATGCTAATTGAGGGAAGTGCCGCGAACGGCGGACGGACGGATAATTTTTTTATTCGATTTTCGGATTCGATGCACTTTGAAATGTAAACCAACCAATTTTGGTGGGGGGGGGGGGGATTTTAAATTTTTTTCTTGGTCAATTCCAAAGTTTGTTTAGTAAAATAATAAGTCAATACCTAGTATTATTCCAGGAAAACAAATCATTTTTCAACTTTCCGCATCTTTTCCTCGAGTCGAAGATTGAAAATTCAAAACGAAATGGAGATTTGTTGAACACGAGGAAATTACCAAGAAATTCTTTGGTATTTTGGAAACCTTATTGATTGTTTTAGATTTCTTGAGATAGGTACCCAAATGTTTTATGCAGAACCAAAAATTCGAGAAAAAAAACATTTTTCTAGTGGTGGGCTCAAGCTAAGTGACAAGTGCAAAAATCAAAAATTTATCGTGAAAAAAAGTGTTTTTATTTGCAAGTTTCAGGCTTTTTTTGTCTTGAAACTCACCATAGGTAGGCCTTGCATTTCGCAGGTCCCGAATAAACGATAATTGTGGGATAGGGGGGGAGAATCAGCTGGGATCAGCTGTGGTTAGCTGCGGTGAGCAGCTGGGAGCCGGCGGACGGGACCTCCGGCTCGTGCCATGGGGGAAGTTTATTCAAGTACTGAAACTGAAACGCTGGAGGAAATACCCGGCGAACCTCCCCCTTCATCAGCAGTGGCACCCCCCCCCCCTCTTAGGTCACCCTCCCCTCCCGCTTACCAAGTTGTCACGACCTCACTCGGTTGCCGCAGTGACGCCTGCGCTGTCCCCCCCCCCTTCATCTCCCACCCCACTGTTACCTTGACTACAATAATCATAAAATAAATTAAACGTCTACATTTTGGTTCAAAATTTGATGGTTTACGTTTCAAGGTACGTAGACTCCGAAAATGGAATAAAACGCTGCGAATTATTACACAAAGGTTTATTTGTGAATCACTCGTCTGCAAAGAACACAGCTTTACCATTGTTACCACCAACCAACATGAAGAAAAACATCGATCGCATTTCGGTCAGCTAAAATTTGAACGGAGATTAGGCCTCTTTTGCGATTCACACTCGTGTTTCTGATTTATCGTACCTCCAACCCTTAAATTCTCGAATTCTCGTAGGGAGCGAACGGTTTGTCCTACAGGGCTCCGCGTAGTCTCAAAAAATTCTATACTATCTTAAATTGACGGAAAAACAATACCTTTATATCCTAATTGTTTGAGTTAGGGCGTTTTCAAAATTTCAAAATTTTAAACCTTATTTTACAACCCCAAATGGAGCCTACATACCAAATTTCATCAAAATCGGTCAATGCTAAGTGGGGAAAGTGCCGCCGGACGGCCAAATTTTATTCGATTTTTGGATTTTACGAACCTTGAAACGTAAACCAACAAATTTTGAGGGGGTGTTGAAAAAAAAATTCTTGGTCGATTCCAAAGGTTCATTATTGAAAATCACCAAAATTTCCCTCCTTTTGCGATTCACACTCGTGTTTCTGATTTAAGTCCAACCCTTAAATTCTCGTAGGGAGCGAACGGTTTGTCCTACAGAGCTCCGCGTGGTCTCTAAAAATTCTAAAAATGCAATACTATCTAAATTTGATGGGAAAGCATTAGCTTTATATCGAAATTTTTCGAGTTAGGGCACTCTTGTCAATATAATTATTTGACTCAATTTCATTTCGCCTGAAATGAACATTTTCAAAACTGGTTTCTACTGAAACCTGATTCGTCAGTTTTCTCTTCAAAACCACAAATATCGGACTTAATTTCATTTCACCTGAAACAAAGATCTTTAAGAATGGTTTCTACTGCACCTGTTTCGTCACTTTCTAGGAGAGAACTCACTATTAATCAGCTGCACATAAAAAACGAACGAAACATAGGAATTGCTAGAACGTATAATGTATAGCACAGATTCTTAAAAGTTCAACCAATCAGGTACTAAATAAAGTAACGAACAATTTGAATATTTACAAAGCAACGACATTAATCTGATCGATCATTTTGGATACCTTTTTGCAACTTGTAGTCAATCCATCCAGCTCTGTGACTTCCACAGAATTGGTTTCTTCGTCTACCTACATCAAGGTTGTCCACCCAACACATTGTTGATCGTTAGGCAAGGTTAACTGTTAACTACACTGAACCTGTGGACTTCTCAAGTATACCTACCTACCAGGTAATGGCTGAAAATGGGTGTCATCAAAAATTGTAAGTAACAGATTGAAACATCCAACGACGTGGTAGATGGGACTCAACTTTTAGTGTGGAACAATTGAATTGAGACCTTTTTGTCAGACGGGGAAGAGAAAACATGGATTGATTTCAATAAACATCATCACGCACTAGGCGCGTGCAAGATCACTTACGTATGTACAAGGATGTAGAACTGCATGTTTTGAGAATGCATTATTCATCTATCTATTGGAAGGCAGACATCAGTGTCTGGCCTCCCTGCCTTAAATGTTTTCTTTATTGTTGTTCATGATTCTGGTCTGCATCAAACGATTGCACATCATTCCGTTACAGTATCGGGGCACAACGAGACCCCAAATACCAAATTTCATCAAAATCGGTCAATGCTAACTAAGGAAAATGCCGCATACGGCGGACGGCCGGCCAATTTTTTGTCGATTTTTGGATTCTACGTACCTTGAAACTTCAACCAACAACGTACGCGGTACTTTTCTAAGTTCCCGTGGATCGATTTAGATGAATCCATTTGGGGTCTAGTTGTGCCCCGAAACTTCTGATTTCGGTCACTTCTAAGAGTTGAAAAATAAGGGCTGCAATCTTCAAGAGTGCCCTAGCTCGAAAACTCTCAAAACTAAGGTATTGTTTTTCCATCAATTTAAGATATGATTGAATTTTTTGAGACCACGCGGAGCCCTGCAGAACAAACCGTTCGCTCCCTACGAGAATTTAAGGGTTACACGTACAATAAATCGGAAACACGAGTGTGAATCGCAAAAGAGCCCTAATCTCCGTTCAAATTTTAGCTGAACAAAATGCGATCGTTGAGTTTTGCGTCCTCAGCAACAAGCATTCAAATTTCCCAATGAAGGGACACCAACCCCTATTTCTTTGAAGTAAAAATTTCTTTGAAAATAAACTTGTTTGTGAAGCAGGTGTGTGGTAATGGCAAGGCTGTGCTATTTGCAGCGTTTTTACACAGTGAGGTGCTTGATTTTGAAAATTCGTCGTTCATATTTTCATTTTAAAAAATACTTTTGATTTTCATACAGCAATGATTTTTTATTGTGATTTTGTTAATAATTAACAATCATAATTATTATCATAATTATTATGATAAGTGGGACGACGAGTTCGACCAGTAATTAGAAATTTTTTAAGAGGACACAATTTAGAAACCTCCGGTTTAATGTTACAGCAACGGCTGCCAACTTTTGAACATTTCAAGCTCAAGTGGAGTCTGAGTGGACTCTCAACTTTCATGAGTCAAGGGCGTAGTAGGTACCTACTTGAATGTCAAGTGAGCTCACAACTTGGATTAGGAATGCCGACTGTTGAGTCCAGGGTGGGACTCCACTTAACTAAGTGGGAGTAGAGCCTCGACTTGAGCCAGATCTACGAATACCCTGAGTGTTCTTCTAGATGCTTCCTGACTCATATCAACCAAACTAACAACATTAAAATACCTAATTATTCGCCTTGCTTCATCGCGACATCCAGAAAAACCCGACTTGACCAAAAAAAAAAAAACCTCCCCAATCCCAAATTTATCGAAGGACCAATCTGCTGCTTACAGCTCGCCTAGAAATACCGAGGACTTGTCATGATGCCAGATAAACAACGTACAAACGACAGGGACGTTAAAGACGAAGAACACGATATCAATGGGTCAATCCAGTACTTCAGAATGCACACCATTTCTCCCACAGGTTCAGAACAAGAGAGAGGCCCCCTTAAATATAATATATTTAATATTATGATTAATATTAAATCATATTATGATGAGGCATATCAGAGAATCATAGCATAGAGAGAAACATAGATGTATTATTATAGGACCATCGATGATCTGTTGCTCTGACGACTTTCATTATCGTAAGTACAGTGAAATGGAAAGAAGAAGTTAGGATCTGTAATTTATCGAACTAAGTTAGAATGTGATTGAATGGTGGCAAAAAATACTGAGAGCGATACTTTTTGGCCGAATTCATTATTTAGTTAGTTGTTGAGTCATAGGAGGACACTGCGGGCACACTGAGGACAGGCTTAGCGGCTTGGAACTGGAAACGACAGAACAAAACGACAAGGGAATCATCCACAGCTAGGAGATGGTGCTCGTCGAGTATTGGGGCTTCGGCGTCCGTCACATCCAGCTCCTGCTTCTGGTCATCTGCGGGATGGTGGGCTCGATCTTAGTCAGGACGATGGAAGCAGCTTTGCTCATGGTTGAAACCGACTCGAACCAAAGCAACTTCACGCTCTTCGACGACGCTTTCCGACAAAGAGTCAAAAGCTGGACTTTCGAGCAGAAGTACATTTTGAAAAATGGATCTACGGTCGGTCGTTTCGCTGCGTCTCTCATAGCAGGTATGCCAGGCTAGAAGGTTGCTTGTTTACTAAAAATTGAGAGATGCACTATGGTCAAAAAGGTGAATTTTTTTTGTGAAAAATCACTATTCCGTCTTTTTTGCATTCTTTTCAATGTTCCGTCACGAAATTTTAGTGCAAACCACAGATTCGGATTCAGCACCCCACAAAACATAAGAAATCGGAAAACCCCCTCAACAATTTCCTGCGAGGGTCCACACATTTTTACTGGACTACCACTGATATCCTGCACATTTCTGTTTCGGATCTGTTATGAACCACAATTAAGATGGCATTAACATCATCCAATATCGAATTAAGTTCTTCAATAAAGAAGATGCCTGAGAGAATCATCACACACAGGGAGAGACGAGGTACGGGGGAACACGTCAACATGACGTCACCCTTCCACCTCTCTCTCCACAGTGCAAGTTCCTTGAGTATAAACATATTGTTAAGTAATGCATGCGTTCCAGGGGACGTCCCATTGGATAAGCATCAATTTAAACCAGTAGGTAAGCGAAAAAACTGTTTCACTTGATAAAATTTATTTAAAATTTTAGGCAAGGAACAGTGGTCTCTCCCTCTTCCCCCCTCACCATTAACCACCATAGCATTTCTAGCGGCATGGGAGCCTCGAATTCGAAGAGCATTTTAAAATCCATGATCTACGATACCCAACATGGGAACTCGAGCTTGGGTACAATGGGGGGTGCACCTAATTTTTTTTTAAATTTTTAATCGCAAGTCGACCTCATTCAGAGAATTTTGACACCAACCGCGACTTTCTAGCGTGAGAAGACCTTTTCCTATGATTTTTCAAAGTTTCGAATGTTTATGACGTCATGCGCCCCTCCCACCTGGGCGGGACCCCTCAGCCAACTGTGACGTCATAAACATTCGAAACTTTGAAAAATCATAGGAAAAGGTCTTCTCACGCTAGAAAGTCGCGGTTGGTGTCAAAATTCTCAGAATGAGGTCTGCTTTAGATTAAAAACAACAATAAACAGTTTTTCCGACCCAAGCGCACACCCCATTGGTAAGCTAAATAGGAACCGAAATATTGAAAAAATGGAAATTTTGTGAATATTATCCGAGTCGAACAAAAAAGAAAGAGTACACAAGATTATGCCCGAAAAAGCACGTTTTTTTAAAAGCATTAACCCCTCTTCCCCCCCTTAAAAGGCAAAATTCGAAATTCCGGCGACGTAGTGCACTACTAGATAGATTTACGCGTCGGACAAAAAGGAACCACAAAAATTGGTTGAGAACTAAGGCCTGGGCAGACTACACGAGATTTAGTCACACACACACACACAATCACACACACACACACAATCACACACACACACACACACACACACACACACACACACACACACACACAGACAGACATACGCAGACACACATTCACCTACGGTTTTTTTTCGCGGATTTGGATTCAGAATGGTCTAAAACGGATTAGTGTGTGGTTATTTTTTCTGTTGAGTGTCGTCCAAATGTTGTCTTACTGTGGGACGTCCTAAAAAGACCACAGGAGCTCTCCAGCATGCAGTCTTCTTCATTCAATCGACTAGTTCTGTTCTCATCTCCTTCGCTTTAATCTGAACAAGCTAAAGTAACTTGAGACCCCAGTTGGGTCTCACCACCGCCGACCTCTACAAGTGCTTTACCTTAGAGCTCTTACTCGCATTATTAGGCTCATTAGGTTAATGTCCTGTTGATTAACGGTCGGTCGTAACAGACGCCGGAGACTACAGGCGAGTCTATCTCCATGACCTTTTCAAGTTATACATGAACGATCTGTCATACCAGTCTATGGAGTCAGGGCAGCTGATCCTTTATGCAGATGATATAACAGTAATATCTGCAGCACCTGACACTAAATCCCTGAGCAGCAATTTTTCATACTCCGAGGACACAGTAAAGAAGTGGTGTGCTGCGAACGCTTTAATTTTGAATGATAGCAAAACCCAAGAGTTGATTTTTTAACTCAATGGTCGACTTGAGAATGTGGTTGATGTTCTGGGTGTCTCAGTGGACAATAGATTATCATGGCTCAGCCACATAGAGAGGCTCTCTTCGAAGCTGTCCTCTTGCAATTTCCTCTTACGTAGACTAGCTTATGCTGTGTCCCCCGAGGTAGGTACTTCTCATGGTGTATCACGCTTGTTTCGCCAGCCGTCTCTCGTACTGCGTCGCACTGTGGGGTAACTCCAGCCATGCTGAGGCGGTTTTCAGACTGCAAAAAAGAGCTCTCCGCACCATATTAAAGCTGGGATTGAGTGAAAGCTGCCGAGGACACTTCAAAGCTCAAGGCATTCTAACTCTGCCTAGTATGTATGTCCTCGACTGCCTGCTGCTTGTGAAGAGTGAACTGGACGCCTTCTCCACTGGGTTCACAACGCACGACCACTTTACGAGGTCCCGTCATAACTTGTGTCCCCCTAAGGCCAGGTTGAACTCGTCTATGACCTCCAACCCTCATCAAATGGGTTGCCGTTTCTTCAATTCCTTGGACGATAATAACAAAGAAACTACCCTATAAATCCTTCAAGATCAAGGTCAGAAGAATACTTGTTCAACTGGAACTCTATGACCCTGCAGAGTTCCTTAAAATGCTTTCCAAGAACCGTCAGACTTAAATTTATGTAATTACGAATATTTGATAATTTGTTATTGTTTTATACGTATGTTTTCGACTTTTGTATTGCCTGATAAGGCCTGTTACAAATAAAAACATTTTTGATTTTTTTGATGCACTCCACCTAACTGTCGGTCGAAAGACGCTGGGATGACAGTGCATAAAGGCATAAAGGCTAGGGCTATTGACTATCTTCTCTTCGTTGAGTAGGAGCTAAAGAAATCACATCAGCCGCATCGAGAAGGTCATCTCCTTCACTCGACGACACCCCGACATAACAATATCCATTGCTGACTTGCTAAAGCCGCCTCTTTGTTTCCACTCTGGTCAAAAGTAGGAAGTAATATAATTTTTTGTGACTTCTTGCGTAGTTTCTGACTCCAGTAATAAGCTCATAATACTCAAGCAGGTACTCGGTGCAAAAGAGAGAAAGCAGTAATCGATCGAAATCGAATGCATAGTATTTTTTCGTACTCTGGCTAAGGTGAAATGGCTTGGAATCGCAGCAAAACTCCTAAAAAGTTTCAGAACGCCAAGTGCAAATCAATCGTAAACATACTCGACATGCGACGTTTTTTCAACCTACCTTCATCATTTTAGGAACCCACAAAGTACGGTTGTGGCACATAGCAACACGTGAGAATTCGAATCTCATCAAAAACAGTTGCGCGGGGGTTATCAGTTTTCCACTTTCGATCATAGCTGGGGTCAGTGTCCGACTATGAGATCAAACTTCTTACGAATGTTGACGCGAGAAGAACACACTTTCATCTTTTTAAACAACGGCTCGCCGAAACTCCAAGACAAAACCGGAAAATGATTCAAAATTAGCGAGAGTTCATGATCCAATTTTCAAACCAAAAAGTCGCACATGCAAGCAGCTTGTACTCCAGCACGGGGAGCTCAAAAGCGGAACAGCCGAAATTTTGATGAAAAACGAAAATTGAAGAAAAAAAACGCTAAAACAAACAAAATTTTGTTCTCACGCAAAACAATGTGAACGATGCAAAAAAAAAACATACCGTTAAATCCTCGGTCGACAGTTTTCGATGGTCCTAAAACAAAGGATTTTTAGTTTTCATCTTGATTTTTAACATTTAATACTTCAGAAAATCCATTGATTATGAGGAGGAATTGAGTTCTATTGAAGATACAGCAGTAAGAAGCCACAGCGAACTGTACTTGAGTAGATATTAGGCCTACTCCAGCAGTTGTATGGGAGGAGTCTACTCTTGAAGAAGAGTCTTGAACTAAGATAATTCCAGCCAACACTATAATCACACTTATTTACCAGTAATGTTGGACTTTTTGTAGTAAATTTATAAATAAGTTGGGTAAATGCTTCAGTACTCGACAAATTAAACTAAAAAATCTCAGTTTCGTAGACCTAACTTATATTATTGTTATTACTGTTATCTTGCAGTTTTTTGTTCTTAAAGACTCGTGCTTCATATTATATTCAGATAATAAATTTTATTGACAAAATTGTTAACTCGTTACGTGGCTCAAAACTATGTTTATTCCAAAACTCCTTTTGGCGATTTTGAAAATCAATGGTACACCTTCAAAACCATGGTAGGTCTCATTTGTGCAACATTAACAAAAATATGAGCCCTGTTACCTGATAACTTTCATTTCTATTTTCGTAGAACTTCTAAAAGGATTCTTAGAGCTACAGAAAAACGTTCAATTGGACCGTGGTGGGTTCAAACGTCGTTGAGATCGTCCGGTTGTAAGGTAGTGTTGGACGTACATGGATTTTCCAGTTATTCTGTCGAAATTCTCTTCAGGAAATTCGGTTCGGAACGTTCTGAAACGAATCCGGCATTTTAACACCAAAGTGTGTGTCATATTAACACCATCATTAACACCAAAGTGTGTGTCATATTTGCGTCATAGATGACACAAAAACCTTAGAAAGAAGGTTATGCGACCCCCACCGAAAGACTTCTCTACGACCTTCCTACGCGCTAGAAGAAAGAGCAAGTCCAGTTTTAGCCAGTAAGGATTGGGAGTTGCTGTGCTTGTGAATTTATTGTGAACAATAAAATAAAATTCAATAACAAAAAAAAAACAAATAAAAAACGTGTGAATTCTGTACAACAAAACAAAATTGAATACCAAAAAAAATACAAATAATGATAAATTAAAAAAAAAAGATCTTAAATATTAATAAGTACATAAATTAAGCATACATTTTGTATTCAATTAAAATAATATAATAAGTGTGTTACATTTGTAAAAATAATAGTTATTTTAAGAATAATATGTAATTTTGTAATAATTATTTTTTGTAATTTGTAATTTTGTAATAATTTTGTTAAAACAGCAATGTAGTTTTACAGTAATATTTATAATAATAATGTTATAAAAATAATATCTTTGTGTAACACTACTTATTACTCCAAGATAATAATACACTACTCATGAGCAGTCCCACTAATCGTTATATAGGTTTTCCACATCAAATTGAGAATTTTCCAAACCAAATTTAGAATCTTCCAAATCAAATTGAGAACTTTCCAAATCAAATTGAGAACTTTCCATATCAAATTGAGAATTTTTCAAATCAAATTGAGAACTTTCCAAATTAAATTGAGAACTCAGAATTTTTTGACACAGGTATAATATTTTGTAGAAGAGACGAAAAAGATGAGTAATTCAAGATGGAAAGGATTCATTTATTTTTTCAAGTTCATATGAAAATTATGAAGTAACTGTAAATTCAAACTCATCCTTAAAAAAAATTGAAGATGAAATTAAAGAACGGCACTTTTAGTGAAGTGGAATTCCAGCAGCTGCATTTGGAAGTTGAACCATCATATCCATGAGCCGATTTGAGCAGTCGGTGGTTCTGATAATTCCGACACCGTCAGATATGACATCTGACAGGATGTGTTGTTGCCCTCCAGGTTCACTCAGTATATTTCTGAAGTACATTTTGGTTTTTGAAACAGCCTTTTCGGCCGGGTTGAGTTGGGGCGAATAAGGTGGTAGGTACTTAACTGTGAAGCCCAGTTCTTGTATTTTCGCTTTTTTGCGAATCCTCTCCAAAAAGGAACATGTTGTTTATTGTTTCCAGCCGTCTGGATGAAGGTAGGTAGTGACAATGTGAGGGAAGGGGCTGCAGACGGGCCCCTAACCTACAACCTATATGTGGGTACCAAGTTAAGGCCTAAACGGCTTGACGGATTTTAAAAAAAATTGTTTTTAATTGTTCAGCAACTTTTGGATTGTGCTATACTAACGGATAATCACTGTTCGTAGTTTCGTCGTTAGAAATGGAAAATTCTCAATTTGATTTGGAAAATTCTCAATCTGACTTGGAAAACCTATAACAATCAAACTCGACAAGGATATGCCCACCTACTGATGTTATCCGCGGAGTTCCATGGCAATAAAATGGAGAATCACTCACACACCCCTTCCTGTTAGAGATGGGCGAAACGGTTACATTTGCGTAATAGGTTCCATTAACCTGTTATTTATTAATAGGTTATCTCAGGGACCTTCTCACAGCTCATTCCGACATACCATTCCAAGGTATCGTTTTCGTGATTTCTGCTTTACGTTCCCGACCTATGTTCGTTTGTTTATCATGTTATATTGTTATTCCTACCTAAGTTGGGGTTTCTATCAAGTTATTCCCGACATAATATGTATATATTATATACGTGTTAGTGTATTTTCACTCTTTTTATTTTCGATTTAAACCCCCAAGCTATTGTTCTGGCTCAACACGTTTTGGAGCCTCCCCTGAAACGTTATTTAATAACGGGGTTATTTTGGTAATAGGTTCCAAGCGGAATTAACGAAACCCGGTAATAGGTTATTTTTAACTGTTAGGTACGTTAAATACCGCCCATCTCTACTTCCTGTGCACCCTTCAAATTTTCATACAAGTTTAGGTATGTTATTTTCATTTTCAAATCTATTATTTTTTTGGATGTGTGCGTTTTCTTTTATTTTATTTATCTTGAGACAGGAAGTGGGTAAAATGAAAGAACCAGTGCCAAAATGTTCAAAATAATTTTTTTAAATGTCAATTCTTTTAGGACAACCGCCGCGATTTTCGATATTATTTGTGGAAATTACTGTTTTGTATTGTTTAGGACTTTACTCCACGAGGTGGAACCTCAAGTATTTTCTGCTCCTGGACTTCGCGTTTCTGTCTGTCCAGTCCTACCTGATTCCGATCATCGCAAAAAAAGTGCCCTACGACTACCTCCTGGTGGCGGTCCTCGCTCAGGGCTTCTCCTATGGGATGATACCCCCCGTCACGACGGCTATCCTGGCACGTTGGACGCCCTTCATGGAGGTTGGACGGACCTGCACCCTCGTCCTTTCTTGCAGGTAAGTCAACGAACACAATAAGAGTTCGATACTTGGAAACTTAGAGAGCCTGGGGAAATCAAGAAAAAATGTTATCGTATTTGGGGATCAATGTAGGGTAGGTGTTGTAAAGAGAGAGATGCTTGGTTTACGCTAGAAGACAAAAAATCGTGCTATGCAGTTCGTGGCCCACGAAACAATTCATTAGTAAAAACGCTGCAAATTATTTCACCAATGTTTATTATTTTCCTGTATAGATCACTCGTCGGCGAAGATCACAGCTTCGACATTGTCACTATTGCTTCCGAGTCTACCAAGGTAGCAGAAGCTTTGTTTTCACTTTTCAAGGATGAAAAAAAAAAATTCTTCAAAATCAAAATTTTCACTCGCGTTTTGCGTTTTAGACCTTTCCGAACTTTCTGAACTCAGAACGTGAGAATCTCAAATCCTATACAACTCACCACCAGGCCCCAATAGTTCAGAGGCAGCGCTTTGGACTCTTACCTGAGAGTCCCGGGTTCGACTCTCAGCCTTGCAAAGAAATTTTTTGATCCAATTACTACTCACTTACATTTTTCATCCGAATTCGATGAAATTTTTTAGGATTGTCCAGATTAGCGTGTAGATGGTCCCCTATGAGGGTAGTGAAAGGTACTTAGAGATTGGTGTTTTGAGATTAACTACTGTGCATCGGATCATCTATAATCGGGTTATGAATACGAGGAAGCTATGTGCCACACCCACTTGGCAGACGTTTTTTATTATTTTTTCTTCCTACCAACCATAGGTCCCGACTACCTACCTACTACATAATTACCTTCACATTTTCACAGTCAAGTTTATTTGGAAGAAATAATAAAAGCTCCATACTCGATTCGAATAAATAGGGAGCTTCAGATAGGAAATTTGATTATTGGTTGCTAGGGAAGCAAAACTGAATACAACTCGAAGAAACGAACAGTGATTTAAGGATGGGTATCGTTCCAAAAGTATCGATATTTTGTATCGATACTGTATCGTATCCGAGTATCGGTATCCCAAGTATCGTTGGGCATAAGTATCGATATTTTGGAATATCGAGTATCGATACTTTAGTGTCACAAACTATCAATATTATCCAATATTCCCAAGAAAAATAATTTTTTCAACAATGTTTATTCATTTTTCACAATCAAGAGTCCAAGCAGAGTGATTTTCTCCATGATATTAACGGTATTTGTGCAACCAGAGAGTAGTGACCTGAAAGCCTCTCTACCTTCTTCATTTTAACATGTTTAATGTTTTAGGGCTGGGGGTCATTCTGTGAATTCCGACACGCAAATCTGCAACGCTTTTTTTTCTTAGTTACCACGGACCGATTTCTTAGTTACCACGTTATATCGGCTCCATTTGGGGTCTAGTTGTACCAAGATGGTCACTGATCAGCTGAGTGAGCTCCAAGGCCATTTTCTCTCCTGTTGAACGCAGGAAGCTGAAATTTGAGAAGCAGGGTCAATGGAGAATGCTGAAGGCGCCTGAGTGGTCACTGATCAGCTGAGTGATCGGCAATCTAATTTCTCCCTTGCGAGGGAAAAACATTAAACATGATTTAATGTTTTTCCCTCGCAAGGGAGAAATTGAACATTTCATACTGTCGTAGTATAGGTCGATTTTAGCCATTCTGTTGAATTTTCCGCAAGAAATGAATTGATATTCGATATTTAGAAATATCGGATCCAAAGTATCGATATCCAAAAATATCGGTTAGTGCAGTATCGATACTAAAATATCGAGTATCGGTGCAAATGTATCGATATTTTGAAATATCGAGCATCGATACCCATCCCTACAGTGATTGCATTATGGTTTTGCTAAAATGTCAACGGAGATTAGAGTGATTCACACTCGTGATTCTGTTTTATAGAAGGAAAACCCTTAAGTTTCGCGTGGTCTCTAAAAATTCAAAACTATCTTAAATTGATGAAAAAACAATACCTTAATTTCGAAATTTTCCTAGCTAAGGCACTCTGAAAATTTTAACGCATAATATTCACCCCTTAGAGGTGACTGATATCAACCGAAAGCTTCACGGCACCACTAGACCCCAAATGGAGCCCATATACCAAATTTCAACCAAATCGGTCCAGTGTTGCTAAAAAGGGCGGCGGACGGACGGATTTTTTAAAATTCGATTTTCGGATTCAACCTTGAAACGCAAAACATCACATCTTGAGGGGGTGTTTAAATTTTTTTCTTGCTCGATTCCAATGGTTCATTATTGAAAATAATAAACCAAAATCCATTCATTAGAAAACATCATTCACTTCCATAGAACCTTAGCTTATTCTACTCCACGAAAATGGTTAAGTAGTTTACAGCTAATGTAATGTCAATAAAATCGGGTAAATTAAATTTATTAGGTAATTAAATTAATTAATTAAATTTAATTAGGGCATTAAATCAAATTTTGATAGGTATAATCCTACGTTCAGTAATTACTCAGGTACATTTCGGATATTCTCCCGCAGTCTTCAAATACAATACTTTGAAACCACGAAATTTTCTCTCAATTTTCATCATTCAAAACGAAATTTGTGCAAAAACTAGATAATTTGAAATTGATATCCTGCATAAATCCGTAAGGACTGACACCCACAATCTAACTTAACACATAGATTATTGTAGTCGCCTACTCTCGCTGTCGTCATACCGTGGTATTTTTATGGAAGACCAATACAGACCAAATATCTGACAGTAATTTTTTTTGTTTGAAAGCTCTTCCAGGACAAACGTTGTACTTAAACGGTGACACGGTATATTCGTATATTCGTTGTACCCAGAAACGCAATAGCCGTGTGGGTACTCTATGAGTTCGTAGAGACGAGTAGAACATGAATATGGACTTTTAAGATCTTTTAAGCATACCCAGTGCATAAAGTATGTTGGTATGGTATACTGAAAATCGAAAAAACCAACAATAGCCATGTGGGTACTCTATGAGTTTGTGGAGACGAGTAGAACGTGAATATGGACTCCTGACATCTTCAAAGCATACCCGGTGCATACAGTATGTTGGTATGCTATACTGAAAATTAAAAAAAAACAAGAATCGTGTAAAAAAAATTTTCTAGAAGAAATTTCAACACCATTGTTTCTTTTCTTAACCATACCTCCAACTGAAAGATTTCTTTGAAAATTCGCTCATTAATTCATGCTGCATGAATGGACTTTTTAATAATTTCTTTATGGGAATGAACTAGGTACAAACGGTGAAAATGGCTCCAAAGGTTGTGGAATAGGTTCAGGGTTTTCCAAAATACCTGTGAGGTTTCCCTAGCAAAACAAAAGCATTGCCTCATATGATTTTCGAAATAGGGGATGTGCCTTTAAAATTTAAGTAAGTACGAATTTCCAGATAAGTAAAATGGTCAGTAATAAATTTGCTAATAATAATAAATGATTATGTTAATTTTGACTAGATTTTTGGGTTATTTCTTCGTCTACGTTCTCGCACTTTTCCTAAGAACCAGTTTGGCCGGCTGGCACACGCTATTTTATATAGTTGGAAATCTGGGTCTGCTTTGGTGCGTCGCGTGGTTCACATTTGGATTCCAGGTGAGTCAAAAATGCCAATATTGTACGGCGAACCATATTGATTAAGAAATTATTATCGTAGGTAATAATAAACACAAAAAAAGCTAGGCGGAGAGCCCCCTTCCCGGTTGGACGACCCTAGTGGGGACAATTACTCACCAGGACGTCCCCCGAATAAATTTGTTGTCAGGGAAGAATCCTGACTAATGGCAGTAAAAGGGTCAATTTTCATCTCGAAGAACCATTTATACGAAGTTCAAACCTTGTACGAATTTATTTAGTCAAATCAGAAGTGTTAATTTTTACTGCATTGATCTTGCTTCCAGGCGTAACTTCACTTCTTATGATATAATTACTACCTGAATGAAATTAGTAAGAATTTTACACTCATAATGGAAATATTCGAATTGAATGATGTAATAATTTTGTTTTCTGACTGCAATATGCTAAAATCTTCCAAAAAATCTAGCTGAATATAGGTTATAAGAAGTTTGAAATTCTTATACCTCCAAAATCAGCTATCAGCGGAACTCGACGCTATGACTACTTTGGGGTTTTCGCTTGTTTCTCTTCTCAGAAACGGGGAAATAAAAATAATAGGAGCCCATCTATCGCAGAATTTGATGTTGTACCACTTTTATTCAGAGACAATTTTAATTTGGAGTAGCAGTTTTTGAGTTAGAAGCGTTTGAACGTGAGCGCACACCACTTTTCAGCCAAGTTCCTAAAAATCGCCGATCTTTGACGAGCGATTGCGGCTTAACCCCTGAACCAATTTTAATTTTTAAGTAGCTCATTGGACGCATAATTTAATGATCTTTAACTTGTGTAGTTATAATTTTTTCTGTCAGATGCACCGTTATGGAGCTGTAAGCCAAAAAGTGAAAAAAGGGCCAAAATTTCGTGGTTTTTCCGCAATTCCACCCCCTTCTACCCATCCAATCGCTAGAGACTTCTTTTTATTATAATATGATGCCAAAAGGAACATCTCCACCAAGTTTCAACGTTAGACGAATTAGTTCCGATCTTAACCCCTTATTGAGCCTATTTTTACTGTACTAAAAGGACCTGTCCTGCCCAGTTGAGGACACTTCTTGCTAGCTCTCAAAGTTATCAACTCTCTCTTTGTCCGTCAAGTGCGAAGTTTATACTCCAATGCATACGTCAAAACACCATTAAGTCAATTCTATCTTCTATAGCCGAGTTCATAAATCTTTTGAATCAACCTCAAAGCTGATAAAAATTGCCAAAAAACCTTCCAAAAAAATCTTGTCATGATGCCCCTTTTCATATTGTATAACATAAAGTGACTAATAACGTTGAGAAGCAACCTGGCCATTCTTTGTTTATGCGTTAACTTGTATCTCAACCATACTGGAAACCTCCTCCCCTCCCTTACCTACCTACCTTTTAAATGGGTTCGACCAAATTGTCGGAAGATCACGTAAATTGACGTTGAAACACACAGTGAATTTCCCATGGCCAACCTGACCCTTCAGGCCTTTTCTTTCAACAACATTTCAGGATCGAGAAACTTCTCCACTTGGTCGGAGTCACCGCTACTAGAGAGCTTCCAGGCATTAGGGCGGAATTCATAGTCCTTACTCAAATCAAGTAATTACTTTACTTCAGGAAGTTAAGAAATATCTCAAGCAAATGCTTAGTCTAATTCCGAATTCATAGTCCTCGCTAAGTCAAGTCAAAACTTTACTTTGAATCAAGTAAAGATTTTTGCTAACTTACTCAAGTTTTTACATTTTGGTTAATTTACGTACTTTCGTAATTTTGGTTTATTCCTACGTACTTATTTTGGTTAATTATATTCCATTCGCGTGTTGAGATATTCCCGTAGGGAATCACTATAAATGTAAGTTACCTGCGGTACAATTTGCTGACCTAAGCAGACTCTCCCGACATTATAAATAGCGGCTCTGCCGACGATCAGTTAGTTCTCTCGCAGCTCCGATTACGTTCACATCTTAATAAAGTTCAGTTAAACCTTTTTTAAAAAGACATTATTAATCCAAGGATTCCTAAGTTGTATGAATGTCCTTGTGGCCAGTGTCAAGTATGCGGTACCTATGAAAAATGTTGGACCCACGATTGGAATCGCTTGTCATCTTCAAGTTCTGCTAATTTTGCGATTTTTTCCTCGAATTTTCATTACATTTTTTCAACAACATATTAGCACAGTAAATAGCAGAGCCGAGACAACACAAATGAGACAGTGAGCTGAAAGTTTTGATGAAACACACGATGACAACCAAGGAAAAGATGATAATTTGCAAACAAGGAAATGCTTAAGGTAGCTATCGAGCTACCTTGGTTTTTTTCCTTAAGTGGACCCGAAAGTCAAGATATTTTTCTACTGTTTATGAATACGGGTTCAAGGAAATGCTCAAGCTCTTGCGTGAGCATTGCCTTATTCGCTGATTATGAATAGCCCAAGTGACCGTCGCCTCCTCAAGCATTGACTTGAGCATTTCCTTTCAACTAAGTGAGGACTATGAATTCCGCCCTTAGTAGTTTCTTTCCTAGCTCTAGAATTTCGGCCATAGTCACCTGACACACATCTTACAAAAGCAAGGATAATACATGTCAACAGGCTTGCAGCCCAGATATTATTTTTGTCCACATAATACTTCGAACGCAACATACCTACATCTTTTCTTTTGTAAGTAGACACTTTTATGCACTCGTCCACACTTTCCACCTTTTCAGGACCCAAAAGGCTGTTTCTACCTTTCTACGAAAGAGAAGACTTTCATCTTCTCCAACATTCGAAACCTGAGCACCGACCACCAGGCAAAAGTTCACCGCGTACCATGGAAAGCCATCCTGACGTGCCTCCCTCTGTATGGCATGCTCGCCACTCAAGCTACCTTTCACTGGCTCTACGAAATGTCGACGGAGACGTCGCTGACCTTGGATTTTTTGTACTACCACAACAAGAACGAAGTCAAATACGTCATGGATGTCCAATACATGGTCCCCACAGGAATCCCAGTTGCTCAGTTCATAGCAGCTTTCATTGTGGATACTCTGGTCGGCAAAAAGGTGTTCCCAGTTGAACATATCAGGAAAACATGCAATTCAATAGGTAAGCAGTCTATTTTTTTAGGCCACTGCCAAAACGGAAAATTGTACTAATCATTCAATTTTCTTCATAAAAGATCTTTTCATCCGTTCAACAGCAAACAATATCCAAGACTACCTCATCGTGGAGACCTACTCTGCGATTCTTAAATATCACAAAGTTCCCACAAAAACAGTTTTTGGTAGTATATTTTTCGCAAAAATCTCCAAAAGTAGTTGTCGTGCCTCCAAATATTTGTTGATTGTCGAATTATCAAATAGACGTGGTCGTCTCCGACAGGTAAACCAACGGTCAGACGCCACCCCTTCTCCACTTCTTTGAATTCCTACCGAAAATCAGTATTTGGAAAAGGAGAAGAGGTAGACTATAAGGGTCATTTTCCCAGAAAGGGCCAATCGTTGTCCAGAGAAGATTCCGAATGCCCATTTATGATTTAGGTGTTTAAAAAAATTCTCCATAAAATATCAACTATGTTCTACTTCGGGCAATCAATGAAATATGCACTTATTCACGCTAAAATATAGAAATTAAGGTTTAAACTGCTAAATGTCCAGTAATCTGCCATGTCCGGACCCCTAGGTAGTCAACTTTGCTTGAACACTGTGAATCACCTATGAAAGCAGCGGCCTGAATTTGTAGTGATTCTTTATTCCATATACCTAGACATGAAAAAAAATGGGTTTGCAGATTTTTTCAGAAGCAAATAAAGCGAGCAGGAGGATAAAATGTGCTTGTCCGGAGGTTTCTGTCTTTAATCTGCCTTTTTTGTGTTTTCGTATTTTGGCGGCTTTTTAGGACGTCCCACAGTAAGACTTGGGCGTCCTTATGCGATCGATCTGGGGTGAAGGAGGACAACACTCAACAGAAAAAAAAATAACCAGACAGTAATCCGTTTTAGACCATTCTGAATCCAAATCCGCGAAAAAAAACCATAGGTGTATATCTGTGTGTGTGTGTGTGTGTATGTGTGTGTGTGCGTGTGTGTAACAAAATCTTGTGTCGTCTGCACAGCCCTTAGTTCTCAACCGATTTTCGTGGTTCTTTTTTCGTTCGACGCGGAATACTATCTAGTTGTGCACTACGGCGCCGGAATTTTGGATTTTGCTTTTTAAGAGGGGGAAAGGGGGGGTTAATTCTTTAAAAACGTGCGTTTGCGTGCATAATCTTGTAAACTCTGCCCAGGCCTCAATTTCCAACCGATTTGCGTGTTTCTTTTTTTGTTTGACTCAAATAACTTCCGAATTGTACATGATTTTACCAGAGTACCAAAATGGGGGGTGAGTGGGGAGAATAATATTCACAAAATATCCGATTTTTCAATATTTCGGTTCCTTTACTGCTTACTAATTGTACCCAAGCTTAGAAATTGAGGAAAAATTCTCATTATACCTCCGGATTTTCATGAATTATTTTCTGTACCACCATGGAACTAATAGTGGTGCCACCATGGTGCCAGGACATGGTGCCATGATGCCATAAACCGCTTATTTCGTGTTTTTTTTTTTTTTTTTTTTTTTTTGTGTTTTACCTTGAATACGGATGTGAACTTCGACGGACTGCCTACCAAAACTAACAGATGAAAGTTCAATGTTACGTCGTATTTCCGCTTTGGTGCCAGACTGGCACCATTGTTGGCGTTGGGAGGTGGTTTGGGGGGGTGAACTCGAATTCGCATGTTGAGTATCGTAGATAATGGATTTTAAAATACTCTTCAGATTCGAGGCTCCCATGCCGCTAGAAATGTTAAGGTGGATAATGGTGGGGGGTCAGTATTTCTTGCCTAAAGTAATAAATAAATTACATCGAGTGAAACAGTTTTATCACTTAACAACTGGTTAAACTGATCTAATGCTTATCCAATGGGACGTCCCCTGGAATGCCTGCATTACTAAACAATATGTTTAAACATTCGTATTTTCTACACTGTTTTGTTTATTCGTAAATTAGGAAGTTCGGGCTGAAAGTTTGCCTTAGGGGGTTTTTAGAGGTGCTGAATTCGATTTTGGGGTCAAAAATAGGAAATTCCGACATGGTGAAATTCCTCATTATCAAATAGACGTGGTCGTCTCCGACAGGTAAACCAACGGTCAGACGCCACCCCTTCTCCACTTCTTTGAATTCCTACCGAAAATCATTGCTTGGAAAAAGAGAAGAGGTAGACTTTAAACGCCCTGTCGGAGCCCAACCGAGTCGTACCAACGACAAAATCTGAAAACCATTCTTCTCTCTCTCTCTCTCCCCTTCAACTCTCCTCAAAGAAAAGTCAAAAGACTTTGAAAATTCAGTAACCCGGTTTTGACAGACTGGAAACCTCTAAACTCATATAATCGGTTTCTACACAGACCTTGACTCAACTCTCATTCTAATCAGTAAATTCACAAGCCGATTTGTACAGACCAGATCCAAATTTTCATTTGGTAAATTCCGTAGCTTCTGAGCTGGTTTTAACAGACCAGAAACAAAATTCAACAGATCATTCTTTGATTAAATTTCCTTCTGACAATTTTTACCCAGTCAAAATTAACCTCAGTAAATTTCTCACTTCATTCACTCTTTCCATACCGTAAAACCGTCAAACTTTACCCCACCAGAGGTAACTTTACCCCAAAAAGTGAGAATCTTCAATTGTGACGTAAGAGTGGTAGAACTTAGATGAAAGTTAGCTGTTGTGTTTTCGTTATTCTCCACATCCCAGAGAATCGAGGCGGCTTGCGATGGCGCCTTTATCCATGTTATCAGCTGTTATCAGTCATAGTTTCCTGTTCAGCTGTTTTTGTCCTGTTTCTCGTGCTCCAAAATTTCTTCCATATCAGGTGTTTGGAGTGGATTTACGAGGCAAGCCCCCGTCATATCACTTTCAATATCTTATTTTGAACAAAATACACTAATCAAATTCTCAAAAAAGTGTTTTCTTCGTTATGCCTTTGTTTACCAAAAATTTGATGGTAACTTTACTCCAAAAACCGGGTATCTTTACTCCACTATAAAGGTTGGGTCTTTGGTCTCATAAGTTGTGATTTACAATATTATTTACTCCTGGGTTAACTTTGAAATTTACCATTGCAATTCATTTGAAAGTTATCGAACGTAAGGGGGTCAAAATCATAACAGGTGACCAAAACGTGACAGTAGTTTTTAAAGATTATCGGAATTTGAAGACTGTGCAGTAAGTAATCCTAGAGTTGTTAGTTGTTATGACCCACATATCAACTAACAGTTAGTTCTTAAATAAAGAAGCGAACAGGAGGATCCCTGAGTGAGTCATCACCCACTGGGGGAGACGAGGTACAGGGAAACACGTCAACATGACGTCACCCATCCACCTCTCTCTCCCCCGAGGAAACTATACGAGTATATAAGCCCACTCAGGGATGCTCCCTTATGCCAATCTAGTTCAGTCAACCGACTTATTCATTTTGTTCTCTACCTTCTCCTCGAATAAGGATCTCCTCGAAGTACTAGGCTCACTAAGTAAATATCCCGCCTCCTGAAGGTCGGTTTCTGATTGAAACGCCGGGGTTGCCAGGCTAGCCAATGTTCCATGCACTCCGCATGCCGGTAGGGCTAATAAGCCACAGATGCGACAGTGCAAGTCACTAGCTTAGGGACCATTCTCTCTTCGTATAGTAGGGGTTAAAGAAAACACAAAACGCCGCATCGAGAAGGTCATCTCCTTCACTCGACGACACGCAGACATAACATTAGTATTTCTTTATAAACTGACCCAGAGCAAGACACCTTCTTTAAAATAGGAGGAACTGGCCTATCGTACAAGGATACGAAGTGGATTTATACATGAGCTTGCACACATGGCGGAGGTCTGGTTACGCATGCCGCATGTCCACTGATGTTTCAGGATGCTGGGGAGGTGCGTTAGCGCTCCTGTGGCTGTGCTACAGTCCCGGAGGTGTCTTGGAGGTCTGCTGCTACGTCGTGTTTCAGTTCATCAGCATCTTCACGTGCTTGGGCAGCAGCATGGCCTTCTACGACTTCACCAGGGACTACTCAGGACTCATCCACGGTATCAACGACTTCATCGCTTTGATCCCGCTCAGCTTCTTCATCCCCATCATGTCTCCCATCTTTCCGATCAATGAATTGAGTTTCGGGGAAGTGTCGCGCCACTACAAAGCCATGTGGTACGTTTATATGCCGACATTTTTCAAGAAAAAGTGTTTTTGGTTGGGTTTGGTAAAACGATCAATTCTGTCTCAAGTCAAATTTAAATTCGGTCAAAAACTCATAAAATACGACACAAAAAGCGACTATTCTATAAAAATTTGTGGTGAAGCCAATTTTAGGGAGCTGAAACTAGACATTCATTTTGCACAACACCATTTCATGGCTAGCAATACCTACCAGCCTTGCACTGGTGATTTGCTTTTAAGGGGGTCTCAGTCGGTCGCCGTTTGTTCCTCGTTGCGGGTCAGTATTTCCCTTAATTGCAGGGGCTCAAACTTTAAAAGTTGTACCTAATTTGAAATGTTCAAGGATTTTCGAAATTAATTATTGCATGGGCGGGAGGGGGGGTGCCTTAAAGGGGGTCTCAGTCGGTCGCCGTTCGTTCCTCTTTGCGGGTCAGTATTTCCCTTAATTGCAGGGGCTCAAACTTTAAAAGTTGTACCTAATTTGAAATGTTCAAGGATTTTCGAAATTCATTATTGCATGGGCGGGAGGGGGGTGCCTTAAAGGGGGTCTCAGTCGGTCGCAATCCGATCCTCGTTGCGGGTCAGTATTTCCCTAAATTGCAGGTGCTCAAACTTTAAAAGATGTACCTAATTTGAAATGTACAAGAATTTTCGAAATTCATTATTGCATGGGTGTAGGGAATTTAAAAACTAAAAGATTTCCGCTGGATTCATCAAAATCGAACAATAAATGCCAGAGAAATATTGGAAAACCCGTTTATTCAGTTCAGTTTTTCCCATTTTTCTCTGGCAATCATAATTCGATTTTGATGATTCCAACGGCAATCTTTCAGTTTTTAAATTCCGTACACCCATGCACTAATGAATTCGTAAATCCTTAAACATTTCAAATTTAGGTACAACTTTTAAAGTTTGAGCCCCTGCAATTTAGGGAAATAGGTACTGACCCGCAACGAGGAACGGACTGCGACCAACTGAGATCCCCTTTAGGACCCTCCCCCCCCACCCAAAATGTGAACGTTCATGTTTCAATGTACGATTTTTGTCATTTAACGATATTACTACACACTTTTGGAACTTGAACAATTCTGAATTGTCTTTGATAAAATCAGATCATCTTCAGTAGGGCTGCGACAACGATGTTGTTAACATCGATTTTTGAGTGCGACGTTTTCTTGAGATCGATGTTTTACTTGCGATTCTATCGATTTTTCTTCTTTTCCCCTGTTATCTCTTATTGCTGTCATCAAGCTGATGTTAGTTTTATAAATACAAAACGTTGTGACGAATTGTTCAGATATTATTCTATTCTCAAAGTTTTCACAGCTCAGGAGTGATACATCTCCACATGGTTTGGAAGTTTTTATTATTGACAGGATATTCAGTTCGGTGCTTCCGGCAAAACCCCCATTGATTAAATTTTCTGCTTAACCCTTAATTTCCCGCTTGTTCAAAAAATGTGTTTTTTTCGGATTTTTGAAAATTAATGACAGATGTATTTTGCTACTAACAGGAGTTACTAACAGGAGTTCTCTGCGATCCTAAAATGCCGATAAGAACAAAAGGCAAGGTCTACAAAACAGCGGTGAGGCCTGTTTTACTCTATGGTAGCGAAACGTGGGCTTCGAAGAAAATCCATGAGCAAAAACTTCATACCACTGAAATGCGCATGTTACGTTGGGCGGGTGGGGTCACTCTAAAGGACAAAGTGCGTAACGAACATGTGAGGGGGAGTTTCAAAATAGCGCCTATCACTGAGAAGATTATAGAGTCCAGACTAAGGTGGTATGGACATATTAAGCGTAGACCCGATGACCATATCGTGAAAAAGTGCCTTTCCATGGCTACGAAAAAGAGAGGGAGAGGTAGACCGCAAACTACCTGGATGACAAATGTCCGGAAGGACATGCAAAAGCTTAGCCTTAAAGAAGACGATGCTTACCAGCGAAGTGAATGGCGCCGAATGATTAAGAAAGCCGACCCCGCGTAACGGGAAAAGGCGAGGGCAAAGAAGAATGACAGATGTATTTTGATAAATCTATAAAACATTTGAGCAGAAGGTTCCTTGAAGGCCCTATTACAGTATCAGCTCAAGAATGATCTTTCCTAGGGCCACACAAGCGCTACCTGTCTATAAATCCAATTTTGTTGAAGTAGAAGGAAACTTGGAAAGATCCTTGGTGGGATGATGGTGTCAGTTATTTCTCATAAAGAAAATAACCAAAGAATAAGGTGGGAAAGGTTCACTTCATAGAGGGATTTGTGCTGCCTTAGACAGTGGCGCCATCTATGACGAGGAAATCCAACTAATACCTTACAAAATAAGAAATTAATGAGGGTAGAAGGTACCCCGAAGGCCCTATTTCATTCTGTCAACTCGAGAATTATTTTGTTTCTTCTTTGAGTATCAAAATAGCCAATGGCTATCAGTTTTGGCTTAAAAGTCGATAAACTGTATCAGGTAAAAATTGGACATCCCAAAAGATATTCAGGTTATTAAGGGTTAACACGGTTCATTGGAGTTTTTGAAAAAAATCGATGTTTTAAGACATTGATGTTTTTGTTTACATCGTTGATGGGTTTTAAAAATATCTATGTATTTAAACATCAATGTTTTTGATCGATGTCGCAGGCTATTCAGACCGTTTCTTTTTCTAGGTACTCGGCCGCGTGCCCGATGATCGTTGGGAACTTCGTGTACATTATTATAAACTCGAGGCATAAGAAGATCGACTCGGACGGGAAGAAGCCACCGGGCCGAGTATCCATGTCGGCGTCGTGGAACACCTAATGAAAAGCTGATCTCAGAATATATTGTGAAGGGAAGAGATACGAATTCATTTATCTAGTTTGGGGTCTATTTACAGAAGTGCGTGATGGACTTGAATCGTTTTGGTATTGAAAATGGAAACAAGGCATTGAAACATGGAGTGATTATGAATAATTTGAAATTAGTCGGTAAACAATCAAAGAAGTAGTGTTGTAACAATTCACATCGGAATCACAACTTTAATGAATCAACACTTACAGTTCCTAATGAACACTTTTGTCGTTGATGTTGAATAGATATATTGTAGAAGACAGTATATCTCAAAACTTTCCCTCAACTTCAACCATCAAAGAGTCCAAAACATGAGCGGAAGGTTTGAAACTTTCGCCCTGCAATAGGATTCATGAGAAGGTCAGCAAGGTTTCGTTAGTTAGTCAATATTCCAAAGCTCTCTTCCATAGATCAGATCCAAATTTTAGGTTCTTGCGCTGGGCTTATCATTTTTGATGTTCTTCATACAACTTTGGTTGTCTCCTAAAATTGACGTGGAAGTTACTTGACAATGCCCCATCCGAATCTGCTTCTTGCACTCCTGTTGATGCAGCAACAAGTTCTGATTCGGTAGAGCAACCGAAGTTTGTTTATTGCACATCCAACCCACACAGTTAGAACCTACTCTAAACAGGCATCCGCTGATTGACTTCCTTTCTTCCCGTTTCCCCGCCCAATCAGCATCCACATGACAGTTCAGTTTTATATCACCCTGCGGACTCAATCTTAACTTGAAGTTCATCGTCAATTTTAGGTAGGATACAACCCTCTTCACTGCATTCCAATCACTTTGAGTTGGTTTTGCTTCCGAGTCCACCAAGGTAGCGGAAGCTTTGTTTTCACTTTTCAAGGACGAAAAAAAAAAGTTCTCCAAAATCAAAATTTTCACTCGCGTTTTGCGTTTTAGACCTTTCTGAACAATTTTGGTTCCGTGTCTGTCTAACTGTGTGTCTGTCATGAATTCCTTGTAACGCGCATAACTATACGAAATTATGGTCCGATTTCTATGAAATTTTCAGGGATTCTGCGGGTTGGTGTGTAGACGGTCCCCTATGAAAATCATCACCCCCGGACTGATAGAAGCGACTGCGCATGCGCGAACGTGAATTCCTTGTAACAGCCATAACTTCTACATTTTATATCCGATTTCAATGAAATTTTCAGAGATGTTACAGATTAGTATTTAGACGGTTCCCTATGAAGATCATCACCCCCGGACTGATAGTAGCCGCTGCGCATGCGCAAACGTGAATTCCTTGTAACGGCCATAACTTCTACATTTTCCATCCAATTTCAATGAAATTTTCAAGGATGTTACAGATTATCTTGTTTTGAGTTCTGATGTTTTGAGATTAACTACTATGCATCGGATCACCTATACAATCGGGTTATGGATACGAGGAAGCTATGTGCCAAACCCACTTGGCAGACGTTTTCGAGTCGGCGTGACAAAATTCTGATGTCAGGCCGTAAAGTCAAACACAGGAGGGACCGCAGAGAACGACATAAACCCAGCATTCATAGGCGTTTTTACTCGCATCTTGCATTCCTAATCCCGAAACGATGTCTTCAATTTTTCCTCCTTGATGTAAAAAGTAGTGAGAAATGCGTTGTTCAGTTTCAAAATTTAGTTTTAAAAACTGTGTTTCATTGAGCCAAGAATGGGAAAATCAGACGCTGAGCTCTGAAAGTCATTTGCTGTATGAATGTTTAGAAATTCCCTTCCATTTGTGATGAAGCTTATAGAAACTAAACCACAGATCGTAAGTAAACCATTACCGAAGAGAACTAATTATTTTAAACTGCAACTTATGGAATCAAGTAACGACTAAGTGCTCAACATGTGTACTTAATACTTCTCAGGACGAGGACGAACACCAGTTAGATTGCAAGTGCCCGATCTTGTTGGAACTCAGACATCAATACTTGGGTAAGAGATTTCTCAATAGTCCAAAAATTATTAAAATATTAATAAATATTATCCACAAAAATGAATCTGAGATAATCACGGTCCTGTAGAATATTTAGAGTTGATCAATTATTATAAGTTTCCAGGATCGTTTAGAAAATGATAAATCACAAAATAGTTAGGGTGCCTGTTGATACAACATTAATAGTAATATTATTTGTTAATAATGTTAGGTAGACTCAAGTTGTTTGAATTCGCCACCGCTTCACGAACGGTGAATTCAAAAAACCGCCTAGACCCAGTTCCGAGGCACCGTCTTTTACCGCTGTTAATTCAGTTTTATTACACCATTTTGGTTTATTATTTTCAATAATGAACCTTTGGAATCGACCAAGAAAAAAAAAATTTAACATCCCCTCAAAATTTGATGGTTTACGTTTCAAGGTACGTAGAAACCAAAAATCTAATAAAAATTTGGCCGTCCGTCCGCCGTACGCCGTACCTACGCGGCACTTTTGCCACTTAGCATTGACCGATTTTGATGAAATTTGGTATGTAGGCTCCATTTGGGGTCTAGTTGTGCCCCGAAGCTTTTGGTTGACGTAGGTCACTTCTAAGGGTTCCAAAATCAATTTTGAAATTTTGAAAACGCCCTAACTCAAAAAATTTCGATATAAAGGTATTGTTTTTCCTTCAATTTAAGATTCTATACAATTTTTAGAGACCACGCAGAGCTCTGTAGGACAAACCGTTCGCTTCCTACAAAAATGTAAGTGTTTATATTGAAATATATATATATAAATCAAAACACGAGTGTGAATCGCAAAAGAGGCCTAATCTCCGTTCAAATTAGAGCCGATCAAAATGTAATCGATAGTTGGTGATTTTGATTTTTTTTTTTTTTGATTTTTTTTTCTTCACATTGGATGGTTGGTGATTTTTTAGACGAGTGATCTATATAGAAAAATAATAAACCATTGTGTAATAATTTGCAGCGTTTTATACCGAAAGTGCCGTTCTCATTTACCCGCATCCCGTGGTAAAAACACAAGTCAACGAAGTAACTAACGACCTTGACCAGGAGGTAAACACGCCCTCATCACTTCTTTCCTAGATCTTTCCATCACTTCTTATGTAGATTCTGGATAGAGTATCTCGTCAATCTACCAGTATCTTTAGTCCGGTCACCTTCTTAAACGCTATATATGTTTCGAACTGGACGTCCTCTATTAAAACTTCCAGCACGTACGCATTCTGTCACCTTAAAGACCTAAGAATTACAGGATCCCCATCTTCAGCATTTGGTACAAAACTTCAAAATACCTTTCGTGTGAAGAAGTACCAGGTATATTTTGATCTCTCCCTTCTTCCCTTGTGAGTACCTCCACGTATCCGCCGTCACGTGTAGTTTTCTCTTCAATTTTAAAAGAGATATATTCTCGTTGTCTCGATTCATGTTCACTTAAGTGGAAGACATTTAAATTTTTTCTCTTCATATTGTACACTTGTGCCAAAGCTTCCTTGGGCCCACGTTAGGTAGGGTTTTCAATCATACTTTTTAGGACGTCCCACAGTAAGACTTGGGCGTCCGTATGCGATCGATCTGGGGTGAAGGAGGACAACACTCAACAGAAAAAAAAATAACCACACAGTAATCCGTTTTAGACCATTCTGAATTTTAAAAAAAATAAATAAATAAACCATAGGTGAATGTCTGTGTGTGTGTGTGACAAAATCTTGTGTCGTCTGCCCAGGCCTTAGTTCTCAACCGATTTTCGTTGTTCTTTTTTTGTTCGACGCGGAAAACTATCTAGTTGTGCACTACGTCGCCGGAATTTCGAATTTTGCTTTTTAAGGGGGGAAAGGGGGGGTTAATGCTCAATAACGTGCGTTTTTGGGCTTAATTTTGTGTACTCTACCCAGGCCTCAATTTCCAACCGATTTTCGTTGTTCTTTTTTTGTTCGACGCAGAAAACTATCTAGTTGTGCATTACGTCGCCGGAATTTCGAATTTTGAATTTTAATGGGGGGAGGGGGGGTTAAAAAATAATCGGGCATAATCCTGTAAAATTTGCCCAGGCCTCAATGTCCAACCGGTTTGAGTGTTTCTTTTGTTCGACTCATAAATCTTCCAAATTGCACACCATTTCACCAGAGTATCAAAATTCGCAAGAGGAGGGGGAGAGTGGGGGACAGTGGCGTCTGGTGAGAATATTCGTGAGGCAAACAGCTTGGCCAGTCACAGAGGAATAAACAATAATGAAAAACGCTGCAAATTATTACAAAAAGGTTTATTATTTTTCTGAAGATCAAGCGTCAGCTTTACCCTCGTCACTACCTACCAATCATGTTTTCGCTTCAAAATGTTGTTTATTTAGACGAAATAAACCCTTCACACTCCATTTGAAGAAATAAAGAATCCCTTGGTTTAGAAATTTGATTACCGGTTGGATTACCCAAAGAAACAAACATCGATCGCATGTTGGTCAGCTAAAATTATTAAGGTGATAAGGCCTCTTTTGCGATTCACACCCGTGTTTCTCATTTATCGTAAGTTCAACCTTCAAGTTCTCATGGATAGCTAATAGTTTATCCTCTGGGTGGGTTCATTCGATTCTAAAAATTCAATGGTACCTATCTCAATTTGGTGAAAAAACAATACCTTCATAACGAGAGTTTTCGAGAGAGGGGGCCTTAAGACGTTACAGCCCTAATGTTTCACCGCTTAGAAGTGATTGACAAAACCTTCGGGGCACAAGTAGACCCCAAATGGAGCTCTTATACCAATTTTCATCAAAATCGGTCCATGACAATGAGGAATTTCACCATGTCGGAATTTCCTATTTTTGACCCCAAAATCGGATTCAGCACCTCTAAAAACCCCCTATGGCAAACTTTCAGCCCGAACTTCCTAATTTACGAATAAACAAAACAGTGTAGAAAATACGAATGTTTAAAAAAACCGGGAAAATGATGTCATGCTGGAATAGTTCATTTATGGCCGCTTGAAGCGCTGAGATCGAGAAATCCATAGTCCCCAGATGCAAAATTTCATGAAACAGTAAAGTTTGAAATCGAAAAACTGAAGAAAAAAATAGAAAAAGCGAGATAGGGAAAATTAGGTTTCCTCTGTTTTTGTTTGATAACTTTTCTCTTAGAAAACACGATTTCGTCGTCCCAATGGGCAACACTGGGAGGAGACGGCTATCCGAACAGCCCAATCAGCGAGCGTTCCCGCTGCACGTCTGTTTTCCCGGTTAGTTTTGAAATTAAAAATTTTGACTGTCTCCCAAAAATAACAGGAGACTTATTTTCCAAAATCAGCCCGATTTTCATCTATCCCAGACCATTAACTATTCAGGAAAAATGCAAACAGAAATCGGTGAAATTCCTCATTAAAGAAAGTTCCGCGATTTTTTTTATATTCTATTTTCAAAATATACGTAGTAGCTACCTACCTCAAACGTAAACCATTGGGGGGTTCAATATTATGCAATTATTTCCAAGTAGGTACCTATCAACAACAAAACGATTAGGTACAGTAAAATCGGGAACGGGACACCAGTCAGCGCCAGGCAGCTGCTATTTGCGGTGGCGAAAAAACTAAGTTTTCCTTGTTAGTATTCCTATGTTATGTCTTGCCATGCATGGGTTAATTAGTATCCATGACTCATCTTCCAAGTTTCTCTGCTTTCAAGGTCACGAAACAGTTCTCCGATTGTTTGCAACAGCTGATAGCGTGGTAGTGGGGGTATGGTAATACTTGACACCGCGATGACCCCCCGCCACCCCGCCGATCGTCGCCTCTCACTCTAAACAGTCCCGAAAAATTCATTTCTTTGAACTGCTTGCCTTGCATCGCTTTGCCCCTGGCTAGTTTGCTTATCATCTGCAATCATCTACGTTACCGACCTCTCCAATTCTGTGGTGTGTTGCGGGCTAGTATCCAAGGCAAAATACGTACTTTCTTATTCCATTCTCCTATTTCATCTAATTTACTTAGTAATAATGAAAAAGTACCTAAATTATATTAAAATTTTCCAAAATTGGCTATTATATTACTTGCAAAAAATGGGAATATAGGAGAATCTCAACAAAAATTAATTTATTCATTTTGCTTATTTTTAGTAAGGCAAACAGTGTTTGCTATGTTTGCCTGGAGGAGGCGCCACTGGTGGGGGATAATATTCACAAAATATCCGATTTTTCAATATTTCGGTTCCTTTATAGCTTACTAATTGTATCCAACTTCTGAAATTGAGGAAAAATTCTCATTATACCTCCGGATTTTCATGAATTATTCTCTGTCTCACCATGGAACTAACAGTGGTGCCACCATGGTGCTAGAACACCATAAATCGCATATTTCATGGGTTTTTCAATTTTTTTTTTTTTTTTTTGTGTTTCACCTTGACTACGGAATTGAACTTCAACGGACTGCCTGCCAAAACAAATAGATGAAAGTTCAACGTTAGGAAGTATTACCGCTTTGGTGCCAGACTGGCACCATTGGTGGGGGGGTAACTCGAACTCGCATGTTGGGTGTCGTAGATCATGGTTTTTAAAATGCTCTTCAAATTCGAGGCTCCCACGCCGCTAGAAATGTTATGGTGGATAATAGTGAAGAGGGGGGAGGGGATCACTATTTCTTGCCTAAAGTAATAAGTAAATTACATCGAGTGAACAGTTTTTTCGCTTACCAACTGATAGTAATTGACCCAATGCTTATCCAATGGGACGTCCCCTGGAATGCATGCATTACTAAACAATGTGTTTTAAAATCATAATCTATTCAGTTTGGTCTCATCTTTGGTTTTATTTTTACCATAGACAGTCCACTACAATATTGGGATTAATTTACTACGGGTTATTTATTATTATCTTTTGAATGATCCCTCAGTACAGGCAATAGTTAAACACATAAAAAGAACTAGATTAAGTACTTTCATAATTTAATGGTATTTTATAAATGATTTTTGAATTACAACTATTTAATTTTCTTTATGCCCGTAAAATAAATAGAGATTCACGGCATATTATGTAATATTTTCGTCAAGTATGATTGTCTTCAATTGTATTCCTTTCCTCTTCTTTTGTGCTAAAGGGGATGACTAAGGCGGAAACTAAAGCCGTAATTTATGAGGTCACCAATCCCGCGCACGCTCCCTCCTCTTACGATATAATTAATAACCTGTTCATAGGAATGAATGATACGTAAAAATGTTTCCTACTCATCAGGAAGATCAAATTTCGACCTCAGGAAATCACATCTGTTGATTATAACAACCAAGATTAACTTCGAATTTCTCATATGCTCAGTAAAACCAAAATATCGAACGGTACCCATTCTATTAAAAAACCTTTAGGAAAAAAAATATCGAAGAAAAATGGCCGATACCGACGAAATGAGCGTAATTGACATAATGGACACGTGGGATTATGAAGACGAGGACTTCGAAATACCCTGTGAAGTCGCCCTGGATAGACAGAGGGAAGAATTCAAGGAGAACATCAAGAGACAAGTCGACAAGATAATCAGGTCATCCAAGAGTTCCTTTTTTTAACCACATTTACTATGCTTCCTAATATTGACAATCAGGGTCCTCCGAAAACGAAATTTCGTATTGCGTTTCCGAGTTTTCTGAACCTGTTAACCCTGGAATGGAATCGTCACCCGATGTGTGCTTAATGGAAACGTCAGGTGTAATTTTTACACTAGTCAAAAAACATCAATATTCAACCTATTTCGTCAGCTCTCTGCATTGATTTACACTTTTTTCATTCAAGTATAGTTCTCTACTACATTTGTGGACGTTCTTGAGTCAATTTTTGCCTCTATACTACTAAAATGAGTGGATTCTGAGCCAATTCTCTTTGCTTTCTCTATTTTCCCTTGATTTCTATTCGTTTTCCTGGGCTCAATATCCAAGTTCAATACTTCTGCTGATTTCAATAGCAAAAGAGGTACTGCCAGGTGCCACTACCAGTCCAATAAATAGTTTTTCAACAATGAACACATTTTTATTTTCAAGCGCGTATTACAAAATATAACTCAACAGTTTTCCTCTCAGTCTTTCAAGGTATTTGACGGACTAGAAAAAGTAACCTCCAACAATGAAAATCACTTCAAAGGAACAGGAAAGCAAATTGCTTCGTATTGGTAGACTCGGAAACAATAGAAGATTTTGTGAAACAAAAATGATGTTATTTTAACACCGTGAATGGGGCAGGGAATGGAAACGTGGTGTGAAAATTACACCGTTCTACCTACTTTATTGGAAACGTTGTAAAAATTACACCATGAGTTCAGTTTACAGGCCTGTGAGACAAAACAGCGACAAACTCGGTGGCAGAGGGCACGCGCGACTGAAGGAGGACACCCTAGGGATAGCATAGGTGGAGTGGCGCCTTCCCAATATTTCGCTAGTGGGGTGGGCGACTGTTTCAAGGCCACAGGTGTAAAATTTACGTGACGATTTCATTCCAGGGTTAAGTCTTCGTCACGGGAATAGCTACTCAAATCCTACGTCCGGTTTTTATGAAATTTGAGAAATTTTGCTTTCCGCCCACAGACTTTCGCCCTACAAAATTTCATCTTCAGGCAAACATTAGAGTCTGAGCACGAGCTTTTTACAAGGACCGATCAGTGTGAGGCTCAGTACACTTAAAAAACGCTGCAAATTATTACACAACGGTTTATTATTTTTCTATATAATCGTCTATAAAGCCACCAACCATCCAAACATCGATGGCATTTCGGTCAGCTTTAATTTGAACGGAGATTAGGCCTCACACTCGTGTTTCTGATTTATCGCATGTTTATTATTTTTATGGTTTATTATTTCATTATTATTATTTTAATGGTTTATTATTTTTCTATATAATCGTCTATAAAGCCACCAACCATCCGGAGATTAGACCTCTTTTGCGATTCACACTCGTGTTTCTGATTTATCGTACGTTTATTATTTTAATGGTTTATTATTTTTCTATTTAATCGTCTATAAAGCCACCAACCATCCAACATGAAGAAAAATACTTGGAAAATGTCACCCCACGCATATTTAAGCAAAAACCTCTTTTTTTGGCCGGTTATTTGCCCATAACTTCTATACGAATTAAATGATCGGAATAGTTCGACGTTAGGACCAACTAGACCCCAAATAGAGTCTATGTGCGAAAGAACGGGTTTTTTAGACCGATTCTAAGGCCTTTTATGGCCCGGACGGCGAACGGACATTGCAAATTTGGATTCTACGCACCTTGAAACGTAAAGTGACAAAGTTTGAGGGGGGGTTATAAAAATTGTTTGCGATACGATCACATAGGCTTATTATTAGAAATAATAAACCAAAACCTCTTTTTTGGCCGGTTATTTGCCCATAACTTCTACAGGGTGTCACCCTTACGGGCGCACCACCGGGCAGGGTTCGATTCTACTACTAATTCGCAACAAAAAATGTCTCTCAGCAATTTGTTTTTAGAGGCTTCGTTTTCGACTTATTTCACATTTAAGATTTTTTTCGTGTTTTCGACCTTACATCATTAAAATGGCTACAACTCCCTTAATTGATGGAGTAAATTCAAATTTGATTATATCATTGGAAAGCCCGTCAAATTTCCTATCTTCCTGATGGAGTTTTAGAAAATTTCAAATCAAACGAACGGGTGTAAAATAAACCAAAAGTAAAAAATTGGTAAAGTTTCGAAAATTTTCACTTTTTTCAAAGTTTGTTTCTCGGAACGTCGTGAACGGAAATTTCCATGCTGTAAGCCTAAAAAGTTGCATGTGAATCCCAGCTTTCTAACGGTGTAGTCATTCTTTTAAAAACACCACTTATTCAGTAAGAAAATGACGTTTTTAGGGCAGAAAACGATCATTTTAGGGTGTAAATCGGCGTTTTTCAACAGAAATGCTTTCCAACTTAATAAATCATTTGACATGAAATTTAACGTAATTTTTGACGCTGAATCACTTTCTGATCACGTCGTCTAACAATTAGTACTTTTCAAGCCCATACCATTGGGCGAAGGGCTCAATCTAGTTGTTCGTTTTATCCAAAATTGTCATTAAGTGAGGTCTGGGTTATTAATTACTCGCACTCCTTCCACTTTGTTGACTTACCTCATTTTTGCAATCTGTCTTGAAAATATCGTCCCGATCATTTGCGGAAAGCTTTATGATTTCGATAGATAACAAGTTGGGAGTCGAGGACTCAGTTGTTGTACCCTGTTCAACCGAGAAAGGGCTTGAAAAGTACGATTTGTTTGTGGAGGAGATCGGAAAGTGTTACCATTCGATTCAGCGTCAAAAATTACGTTAAATTTCATGTCAAATGATTTATTAAGTTGGAAAGCATTTCTGGTGAAAAACGCCGATTTACACCCTAAAATGATCGTTTTCTGCCCTAAAAACGTCATTTTCTTACTGAATAAGTGGTGTTTTTAAAAGAATGACTACACCGTTAGAAAGCTGGGATTCACATGCAACTTTTAGGCTTACAGCATGGAAATTTCCGTTCACGACGTTCCGAGAAACAAACTTTGAAAAAAGTGAAAATTTTCGAAACTTTACCAATTTTTTACTTTTGGTTTATTTTACACCCGTTCGTTTGATTTGAAATTTTCTAAAACTCCATCAGGAAGATAGGAAATTTGATGGGCTTTCCAATGATATAATCAAATTTGAATTTACTCCATCAATTAAGGGAGTTATAGCCATTTTAATGATGTAAGGTCGAAAACACGAAAAAAATCTTAAATGTGAAATAAGTCGAAAACGAAGCCTCTAAAAACAAATTGCTAAGAGACGTTTTTTGTTGCAAATTAGTAGTAGAATCGAACCCTGCCCGGTGGTGCGCCCGTAAGGGTGACACCCTGTATACGAATTAAGCGATCGGAATAGTTCGACGTTAGGACCAACTAGACCCCAAATGGAGTCTATGTGCGAAAGATCGGGTTTTTTAGACCGATTCTAAGGCCTTTTATGGCCCGGACGGCGAACGGCGGACGGACATTTGCAAATTTGGATTCTACGCACCTTGAAACGTAAAGTGACAAAGTTTGAGGGGGGGGTTATAAAAATTTTTTTGCGATACGATCACATAGGCTTATTATTAGAAATAATAAACCAAAAAGCAAAACTTCATCAACATAATCGCAAACAACTTTTTAACCGTACCTACTGCTGTAACCGTAAGCTTGACCAAATCGATCACGTTTTAGATGTATTAAATCAATTTTTAATAACAAGGACAAATTGAGAAAAAAAACCTTGTCCTCTGTTTCGTTTGCATATCTCGTGTTGCTACAGTCACTCAGTTTTACACCAACCAATATTACATTAATTTTCTTTGCTTTCTAGTTCGGATTAGAACTCCTTTCTTTACCACGGCACCCCGAATTGAATGCAGACACCCCAATTTGACTTTTCTTCAGGTTAAATAACTATGTTTACTATTCTAAGTTTCAGAGACAATTTCTTGACAAAATCATATCATTATACGAATCATATTTACGACCCATATTTAAGGTTAGCACTCATGGAGATCAAAATGGCAGGCCATATTAGTACTACTTCCCCTACCAAAAACAAACATGTCTGACCTGAGGAATCAAAATATGCCGAATACACCATTGTAACGTCTTTATTCCGATTCCAACACTTGTTTTGGACAGATCAAACGCATCTACGTCGGCTCGTAAGTTGGAGCACACGGTCATCAAACTGAGAGGCATCAACACGCTGACGACCTTCCCGACGACCCCCTGCGACACAGAGGAAGCCTTCGAGTAGGCCAACAGTGCCTCCTACAAGGCCGCCAGACCTCGTTTTTTCCGTCATGTTTCGTCCTGATGCTGTCTTGATGTATTCGTCTCTCTCATACCACTTCAACTCTCTTTCAACAATAGAATGATACTTTCCACTAAACTTGTTTTTTCCAGCATGTATCAATATTTATTTTTAAGAATAACTGGCATAAAGCCAATTTAAAGATTTAATTTATTTAAGATAAAAAAACGAGTTTTTTGGTTTTTAAATTTATTTATTTATATTTTTTTTAAAGAAAAAAAAGACAAAAAAAGACAAAAGAGCCAATTTAAAGATTTAATTTATTTAAGATAAAAAAACGAGTTTTTTTGGTTTTTAGATTTATTTATTTTTATTTTTTTATTTATTTTTATTTTATTTATTAATTTTTTTGTGGCGAAGTGAAGTGAAACAGTGATCTAACAGAGTAAATACTAAATAAGCAGTCATAAAAGTTCAGAATTTCAAGCCAGTCTTCCATATTCACCTTCTCCATCGAGTCAGTCTTTCTTTGTATGGCCTACCTTCTACCTGGACTCATCTACTTTTCCCAATCTACCCTTTCTCCAATCTGCTGTATTGAATGAGCCCTAAGCCCTAAGGAAGGCGAATAATTTACCGAAAGTTCGGCGAAAGAGGAATTTTATTCCTGAAGACCTCATTTCCATCCAATCAATTGACAGAGAATTGTTAGTTGGGTGGATCATCATATTAATTTGCTGTTCTGGATTGAAGGTTTAATTTTTATAAATCTCCGTGTTTATCTCAGTGCAAGTGGTGTACTGGTGAGCGAGGCTTAGTGACAATCAATCCGAGAAAACCAAATCAGAATCGATATTCATGCTGGCCAGCATCTCAAAAGGTTGAAGCATAAGAAAAAGATGGTGAGCCTCTTCAGCTTCAAGATTTCTGGAGGTACCTACTCTGATCAATCATCCCGAACACTTACGCGAGACAACAACAGATATATCGTTGATCCCATCTGTCCATACCTGGTCTAGGGGAGAGAACCACAAACTTCAATTTCGAGGACAACAGATTCAATATCTGGGAAATTAGCAATAATATTTGGTCACCAGCTTCGGTACTACCTATTTACTATTATATCATACTATTATAACTATTATACTATATCATTATATTACATAGGTACTATAGTAATTAAGTTACATATTATATATTATTATACAAAGTATATTGATATTGCATTATAAATATATATTATAATATACTATACTATTACATCGATACCTTAAAGCACAAAGGCGTTATGTCCAAAAACGGAGTTTTCAGAAAAACGCAAAAGAAGTTTTCACCAGTGTACAATTCCTAAAATAATGGCTTACCACGCTAAACTCTATAATTCTTCAACAAATTTTCAAGCTATAATCGTCAGGAAGGTCAATAAAAGTTTTTTGAATTTGAGTTTTTCTTGAATTAAAAAAATGAAAAATTTGGAAGATGGATGGACATAGCGCCTTTGTGCTTATTACTTGTATTGTGTACATTAAGTAATCGACAATACTTGTATTATTATGTAATACTATAATACCACCATACCAATATACCTTATATTAATATACTTTTCTTTCTTTTAAAATGAGGTATCTAAGTGACCAAGGAAACATCATGTTTGGTCCTGATGCTGTCTTGATGTATTCGTCTCTCTCATACCACTTCAACTCTCAACAATAGAATGATACTTTCCACCAAACTTACTGGATTGGAGGACCATATAAACGGTATACGTAACAGAGCAGATGGATGAACAACTTGCAATTTAATATGCGAGTTGAAACAATTTCACAGCTCCCAAAGTTAACCACGTTTCGGGAGAGAAAGAATCGCGATTTCTCATGGGAAATCGCCAAGCATCCTTCACATTCCTGCTTCGTTCAACTCTCCATTAAAATTGACGACGTTTGCAACAACGAACGAATGAGGAATTTCACCATGTCGGAATTTCCTATTTTTGACCCCAAAATCGGATTCAGCACCTCGAAAAACCCCCTAAGGCAAACTATCAGCCCGAACTTCCTAAATTACAAATAAATAAAACAGTGTAGAAAATACGAAAGTTTAAAAAAAACGGGAAAATGACGTGTTGTGTTCGGCGTGTCGGCGAGTGAAGGAGCTGACCTTCTCGCTGCGGCGTTTTGTCGTTGCTTTAACACCTACTCAACCTAAGAGAGACTTTTCCTAGCCTAGCATTCAGTACTGTCGCATCGGCGGGTCAGACCCATACCGGCATGCGGAGTACTGGGAGAGTTGGGCTAGCCCGACAATCCCCGGCGTTTCAGAGAAACTCACCGGCGGGAAGGCGGGATATTTACTTGGTTGAGCCTACGACTTCGAGGAGATACCTTGATGAAGGAGAAGTTGGAGAGCGAAATGAACAAGACGAGAACTTGACTAGATTGGCATGAGGGATCATCCCTGAGTGAGCTTATATACTCATGTGGATAGTTCGGGAGAGAGAGAGGTGGAAGGGTGACGTCATGTTGGCGGAACCCCCGTACCTCGTCTCCCCTAGCGGGTGCTGACTCACTCTGGGATCCTCCCGGTAGCTTCTTTATTTAAGAACTAATTAATGATTATATGTGGGTCATAACATAGGTCCCCCTAGTTCTTAAGATAGAGAAGGTGTTAATTGTTTTGAAATATGACAAAGAGTAATAATTACAATTGACTTGATACAAAAACTGGGTTGAATTTAGACGAAGCGAATTTTGATGAAAATTTTCAAATTGTCTTGCATGGAGAACGTCCTCTTGTAATTTGCGGTGAGAAGAACTTTGCTGATCCCGTGCTTAGTGGTCGTTACGTCGATGGAAATCGTGGTCACGATTCCGGACGGTGGTCGTCGGCTGCGTGAATGGCGTGAGGCGCAGTGACGCCAAGTGGCCAAGCCGAAATGCATTCTCCTTCTGGAGAATGTAAGTGCTATGCATAAAAATTGCCCGGACCGAACTGATGAGGATTTGGGATTAGCGTCCGCACGACGGCGGTTGTTCGGCCCGGGACTTTGGAAGGAAATAGGGGATGAGGAAAAGAAGGAAGACAGGGCGTCGTCGATCATATTAATGTATTGCTGAATGTAGATTTCCCCTATTTCCTCCATGGTATTGTTATTAGCACACCGCGGCATATATTCATCGCGGTGGCTGTGATTTTTCATTTTTGGCGACTGCCAAAATGTTCTAGCTCGAATTATGTCACGTGTGGCTCTGATTCCCGGGTGGCTGAGAGCGTGATAATGTTCGAAAATTGCGCGGCGCAATTTGTTTGGAATGAACGGGCGCGGACATTCGCCTGATACGTCGCACCATAGTTTTGTGTTACTGGATGGGACGGTTGTTTCTTCTAATCTTTTGTTGGTGATTAGATTTTGGAATTCGGCTGATGTGTCGTTCCGTTGTTCCTGGGCAATGGAGGCGCCTGTCGGAAATGAAGTCAATTCGTTAAGTTCCGGATGAGATGGCCGTGAAAGAGCGTCGGCCACTACATTGGACGTTCCCGGAGTGAAGCGAATATCTGTCGTAAATTGACTTATCAATTCCATTTGACGTAGGCGTCGAGGTGAAGCTGTTTTCCTATCCTGATGCAGCGAGGTTGTTAACGGTTTGTGGTCGGTGACAACATGAAATTCACGTCCCTCGATAAAGTCTCTGAAGTGCTTGATTCCTTCGAAAATGGCTAGTAATTCTCTGTCGAAGGTCGAGTACTTTATTTGAGCGGGCGTGAGCGTTTTTGAGAAGAATCCTAATGGAGAGGATTTTCCATTGATGGTTTGTTGTAGAACTGCTCCGATCCCGATTTCCGATGCATCAGTTGTGAGAGATAGGTGTCCTGTAGGTGCTGGATGAGCTAACATTGCCGCTTGTTGTAAATCGGTTTTGCATCGTTGAAATGCTATTTTACGTTTCTCCGTCCACTCAATTGATCGTTTGTCCTTCTTTTTTGAAGGTTGAGGGATAGCCTCGATCAATGGCTGTTGATGGACGGCTGCATGTGGGATATGGCGGCGATAGAAATTAAGCATCCCTAAAAACCGTCTTAAATCCGTTACTGTTGCGGGTAGCGGAAATGTAGTAAGATTGTCCACTTTTTTTGGAAGTGGTTTTATCCCGTTTGTATTGACGAGGTGTCCGAGACAGATTACCTCTGGTTTTGCCAGAACGCACTTTTCTTTGTTGACTGTAAGTCCTTCGTTAGCGAAAATGGTTAGGACTTGCTGTACATGTTGCTGGTGTTCGGCTATTGATTTAGATGCGATTAGGATATCTTCGAGGAAGCAGAAGACGAAATCGAGACCCCTAAGGATCTGGTCCATATACCTTTGCCAAGACTGTGCCGCATTTTTGAGCCCGAAATTCATCTTTTTATATTCGTAGAGGCCAAAAGGTGTTATAATTGCGGTTTTTGGTATATCTGCCGGGTTGACATCGATGTGATGGAATGCTCGTGAAATATCCAGAGTCGAGAACACTGTGCAGCCATGTAGGTGCGAGGAAAAATCCCGTAAATGCGGAACTGCATATCGGTCGCCTATTGTTCGTTCGTTTAATCTCCTATAGTCTCCGCAGAAGCGCCATGTTCCATTTGGTTTAGGAACGGCGTGTAAGGGACTGGCCCACGGAGATTTAGATGGTCGAATGATTCCATCCTTGAGAAGTTTGTCAAAACTTTCTTTTGTTTGGCGGAGTTGTTCCGGGTGTAAGCGGCGACTTTTTGCTGTTACGGGCGGTCCTTTCGTCTCGATGAAGTGCTTCACCGATGAGAGGAGTGATGATTTCCTTTGTGCCGGTTTATAGGTAGCCAGCATTTTGGTAAAGGCCGGAGGGGTTGCCTCCGTTGAAACCCCGGTGTTGACGGTATTCACGTATCCCTTGATCGGGTGTCGTGCGTGAGGGTTGTAGAGGTGCCTGTTCTTGAGGTCGACATGTAAGCCGAAATAGCTCAAGAAATCTGCTCCGATGATCGGACGTTTCACATCGGCGACGATAAAGGCCCATTCGTACACGTCATTCTCGAGTATTACTTTTGTTCGGTATTGACCGTATGTTGAGATTGCTGTGCCGTTTGCCGCGAAGAGAAGCTGGTCGTTGGTTTTCTTTTTCCATTTGAGTAAGGTGTTTGGTATAATGGAAATGCTTGCTCCGGTGTCGATAAGGAAGGGGATGTTGTTCTTCCTGCATTGTACAAATAGTCGGTTGGATACATCTGTGTAAGGGGTGCCTGCCTTGTAAACAGGCGGGCTTCCTAGTTTTCCGACCAGGACACTTTTTTAAAGGAGCAAGGTTGGTTGCATTTTAACGCCTTCTTTCGGAAGGTAAAATGATACCAACAGAGACCACCTCGTCGTGTTGGCGATGTTGAGCGGCTGCGAGGACGTTGATTCGTTGGCCTTTGGTTGCGAGGTGGCGGCTTCTTCTCGACAACCTCTGTGTGAGGTTGTGGGTCTATTTGATGCAGTGATGCGGATCCCCGAATTTCATAGGCCGCGTCGGCGATAGGTGCCAGAAATTCGGCGTCCTTCGTCATCCATGGTGCTAGGATCGTTTGTACATCGAGTGGTAGGGCTTTTATCCAGAAGGTCTTTGAAAGATCCTGTGGCATAAGGTCCCCCAGCTGGTGTCGTATTTTTCGTAGGAGCTGTGATGGCTTTTGGTCCCCCAAGTGTTGTTGTTGGGTGAGGGCCGCGATCCTTTGATGACGAGAGGGCTCGAAGATTTCGATGAGCCTAGCCTTGAGGTCGTCGTAAGGCGTGACGAGTTGAGCCGCTGTGAGGTCTGCCGTTTGTACTGCGACGTCGTAGGGAAGCAGAGGGAGTGTCCGAGTGAATCTGGCCCGTTGTGTGTTGATATGCGCGCTGGTGTAGGCCGCATCGAGTTGCAGGAACCAGAGGCGAGGGTCCTCCCTGTAGAACGGCGGTAGTGTCAAGGGAATTGACACCTTGGCGGCTTCGGCGAAGTCAGGCATCGGCGGTGGATCGGGGATGCCGTTGTCGTCCATCTCTCTGCGTCGAATAGGTAGTTAAAAACGTGCGGGGTCACCACTGTTGTGTTCGGCGTGTCGGCGAGTGAAGGAGCTGACCTTCTCGCTGCGGCGTTTTGTCGTTGCTTTAACACCTACTCAACCTAAGAGAGACTTTTCCTAGCCTAGCATTCAGTACTGTCGCATCGGCGGGTCAGACCCATACCGGCATGCGGAGTACTGGGAGAGTTGGGCTAGCCCGACAATCCCCGGCGTTTCAGAGAAACTCACCGGCGGGAAGGCGGGATATTTACTTGGTTGAGCCTAGGACTTCGAGGAGATACCTTGATGAAGGAGAAGTTGGAGAGCGAAATGAACAAGACGAGAACTTGACTAGATTGGCATGAGGGATCATCCCTGAGTGAGCTTATATACTCATGTGGATAGTTCGGGAGAGATAGAGGTGGAAGGGTGACGTCATGTTGGCGGAACCCCCGTACCTCGTCTCCCCTAGCGGGTGCTGACTCACTCTGGGATCCTCCCGGTAGCTTCTTTATTTAAGAACTAATTAATGATTATATGTGGGTCATAACATGACGTCATCCTGGAATAGTTCATTTATGGCCGCTTGAAGCGCTGAGATTGAGAAATCCATAGTCCCCAGATGCAAAATTTCACGAAACAGTAAAGTTCGAAATCGAAAAACTGAAGAAAAAAATAGAAAAAGCAAGATGGGGAAAATTAGGTTTCCCCTGTTTTTGTTTGATAACTTTTCTCTTAGAAAACACGATTTTGTCGTCCCAATGGGCAACACTGGGAGGAGACGGCGATCCGAACAGCCCAATCAGCGAGCGTCCCCGCTTCACGTCCGTTTTCCCGGTTAGTTTTGAAATCAAAAATTTTGATTGTCTCCCAAAAATAACAGGAGACTTATTTTCCGAAATCAGCCCGATTTTCATCTATCCCACATCATTAACTATTCAGGAAAAATGCAAACAGAATTCGGTGAAATTCCTCATTATATTGGTGAGTACGGGAAGGAGGGCAGGCAGGTGAGAAGTACCTGATTCACATGTGAAACATATTGTTAATCCTGACTACTTAGGCGAGGGGAGGAATTATTAGGCGTTTCCTCATAATATAATTTACTCATGCTCGAACGTTTTCGCCGTTAGGCATCATCAGGAGCATTGAGTATGATAAGGGGTTGGCTCCCACTTCCTCCTCTAACCATTGTCATAACCCTGCACTGCAGGATGTGTCGTAATACCTTGGTAGGGTCATTTGATGGCACAGCTTGCGTGTTTTTCCGTTTTTGATACTAATCCTTCTATTTCTTGGTTCTCCTTTTATACGGGTTATTTGCGAGTTTGTGGATCCTATCCTTTTACTTCTGATTAGTTGAAATGACGTAGATTTTTGGTTGAGTTTATTGGTTGAATACAGTGCAATATACGAAGGCATCCGGTTATCGGTACGTCGTCAATTACATATATATTTACTGGTTTCACTGGATAATTGGTTAAAATAATTAGATTTTTATAAAAATATCAAAAAAGAGCGAGATTTCCCTTGTGCGTGTAGGTTGCTCATACGTTAACTCAAACACTGCTTTCCCACAATTAAATCATTTAGTACTTCTGTCATCCACAAATTTGAAATGGAAAACCTCCAAATCGATGAGTAAAACCTCGAAATTGATGAGTAAAACCTCCAATTATGTGTGTAACACCTACAATTTGACGTGAAAATGCTACCAATTCGATAAGTCCATGGTATTACGTGGGAGGAAGCTATAAAAAATACCTCCCACTCAATTTGGCAAACAATTTGTTTTAACATGAAGTAAAACGAATGAAAGCTCTTACAAGAGTTTCGTAAACAGTTTCCTTCAGATTTTTGAAAAGTATTACGGAAATGCTGTGACGAATTTAGAGTTTAGGCGGTCGAGTTTGGAGCAGCTTTTTGCCGTGATTTATCTGATGACTAGGTGCCTTTCGTTGTCTGCAATGCGGGGTCGGATTGAGGTTAGAGCTTGAATAGTTTTTCTCAACTTGGGGATAAAGGGTTACCGATCCGGCTCTCCGTGACCTTCCAAGTTAAGCCGCAAGAAAATTGAAGTCTGAGAGGGAATCTAAAATAAACATTTGGCTCAGCACGAATCCCAGATAACGCGACTTGAAGTGGAGATCTGGAATGTACCTAATCGATCAATCAGGATGTCGAAAAGCTTAAACAGAACTAAACTGGAGCCAAAAATGGGCGTATCTTTCGATTGGATGGGTCGATTATAATTTTTTGAAATAATTTTTGTCACATTTTGTTTCAATCATGAAATTGTGTCAAACTAAGGAAAAATAAACATGGAAAAATGTTTTAACGGTAGCTCCTTCTTAGGATTTACGGAGTACTCTCTCTACAAGGTTACCAAAAACACGAAACGACGTTCTCTCACCTCCAATCAAAAGAAAGAAACTTGGGCCAAAAGTAATATAGAGAAAGCAGATTTATTGCAGAACTTCTCTTCGAAACTTATCAACCATTACCAAATCACAACTGACGAACTCGAAATACTTCCAGTGACACTGAAAGAACATTTGCCTACTCCCTAAGTATGGAAATGTGTGGGTACCAACACTGAAAATGGCTGTAGCATTACTAATTATTATTAATGAGTGTTTGTAAATGAAAAATGAACTAGTAGTTAAATTGATCTAAAGTAAAATGCAGTAGATAATTGGCTGGCGGTAGGGAAAACGCTACAAATTATTACACAATGGTTTATTATTTTTCTATAGATCACTCGTCTGCAAAGCCACCAACCATCCAAGAAAAAGAAAAACATCGATCGTATTTCGGTCAGCTATGATTTGAACGGAGATTAGGCCTCTTTTGCGATTCACACTCGTGTTTTTGATTCATCGTACGTAAAACCTTTAAATTCTCGTAGGGAGCGAACGGTTTGTCCTACAGAGCGTGGTGTAGCACATAGCTTCCTCGTCATCCATAATATAGTTGGGTAGGAGGGAGGAATATTTTCAATGACGTATACAGTGGTTAGGGTGACGAGGAAGCTATGTGCCACACCCACTTGTTTTTGGCTTGCCATACTGTTACGATGTTCACGTACTTGTAGGCCAATAAATTCATTAGGTATTATTATTATTATGATTATTATTATTGTGTATGAATAGATGATGTAGTGTCTACGTAGTGCTGTAAGCTGTTTGCATTAATTAACCCAGTTAGCCCTGACGCTTTCTGGAAGGATGGGGGACTTAGGTCGACATTCTGAATTTTCTCTCCTGTATTATGATACCGCTGTGGTCTAGTATAGCTTTGAACTGTTGTTTACATCCTAACGGAGGGATGGGGACCGATTTGGTCTTCAGTATGCGACCAACAGGTGCTCTGTGCAGTTTTTCCCTAGCAGCTTCAATCATGAGCGGTCACCCAGAATTCATAGTTGATGGGTAAGTACCTATTCATTTTTTATTTTTATTTCGACGTTGATATTCTATTGTTCCTACTCTCTACTAAGGGTATGACATGTTATTGATGTAATTTTGCCATTTTCGTCTCCATTATTACCACTTTTCATGACGATCCTTCTGGAAGGACGTCAGTAGAATACACATTCAAAATCGTTCCGTCCCTACATTTTTTCATTTGCTGATTTTTTTGGATTTCTCGCTTTTTCTGCAAGAAGTTGCTTCCTTTACATCAAATAACATAATATGTTATATATCCAATATTATTGGATTTTTCGGAGGGAAATGATGATGCAATAAGTCAAGGGGAAGTCGATATATCTTTATTACCTCCAACAAACGCCCTTCATGACCTCACCGGACGAGAGCCCTGTTATTGATAATTTTCTCCTGCAATTTTGAATAGCATTCCTTCTCATGATAAAGATGATGAAAGCGATGATGATCCCCAACCATCAACTTCCAATGAAAATATTTCCAACAAGAAGAGGGGGAAACATCGAGTCCGTGAACCAAAACCGCCCAAAAAATTGTACAAGTGGACAAAAAACCAGTCTCTTTCAACTGCACTTAGAGAGTAGTCACCAATGCGTGGTCCCAAACAAAAGTTGTCATCCCTTGAGTATTTCGATTTTTTTTTTTTGTTGTTGTTGATAGAAACAGTCAAAATTGACTGTCGGTGAATGAAAATCAAAAACTTGGACACATGCATTGTACAGTTTGCAGCCTTTCAATCATTTTCAATGATCATTTATTACTGAATTTATTTATCTTTTTTTTAGATTCGATAAGAAAGAACACTACGTTGGAGATACGGGAGTAGACGAAAAGATAGGAAGAAGGGAAGCAGCTGCACTGAAGATTTTCCAAGACGAAGTCGACAACCGGATGCTTGAAATGTGACATATTTCTACATTTTTCGTTTTCTATCGTTCCACACAAAATAAATTTTGTCAATTTTAAATGATACATAGTTTTATATCCAGTTTTGATTGAATAAAAAGTGTATTTTCAATCTTGAGTCTCATTTGTTATCTCATAAGAATAAGGAATATACGAGAGAGATTGCTTCCTTATTCTACTGACGTCCTTCTGGAAGGATGCCCATTTATGACCTCATTAAAATAGGAAAAAATTGCAAGAGTGCCAAATTTGTCTTCAGACAGCACCTATGACACTAAACATACGAAAAATTTCAAGAAATTAGTCTAAAAAAATTCAGGGTTATCTGGGATAAGATATTTCGTCTTCTTTAATCTTCGCCGTCTATCTCCTCACATAGCTGTATGAATTGGAATTCCTACGGTTATCCGAAGCTTTGTAGAAAAAGTACAAAAAATCAATCTAGAGGTAAACTTTTCATGCAGCTCTAGGTTTATTTTGTATTTTGGCTCACGTGGGAGGTGGTGTGGTGCTGGTGAGGCTTGTGATACTGTTGGTGTTGATGTTGTTGTTGTGGCTTGTGGCCGAGATGCTGAGGCGTCGTTTCATGGTGGGAGATCTCGCTCAGCGAGGGCTGGATGTTCGCCACAAAGTGCGCCATCTCATCTTCATCTGAGCATCAGAAAACAAAAAAAAAACTTGTTAAGTAGTCAGTAAGACATCACAGGTTTAATCAATCAATGTTTCATTTGCCAACAAAACACAAAGTGCACAAGCAATTGTCCTCAAACCTACAGTCAAACGTTTTACAATCCTTCTCTTCATATTCATACCTACCAACGGTTTTGGTGCCTTGCTGGCTCAGTGCGTAGAATGTGACACATGAAGGGTTATAATCACAAAAACTGGAAAAACAATAGGTTTAACATGTACAGTCAGATCATTTAATAATGATTAACACACCAGTTTTTTCCACAAAAAAATTTCTATTTATCTAGCCTCTTTATTTATAATGAGATAGGACGAAAAAGAAAGGAACGTCCTGTTAATTACTATTAGATTATAATAAACATAACGAAATGTGGGCCAGTTGTGGCCGAGCGAGCTACGGCATGTGTCTTTGGGGACGAGACTCGGACCGGTTGCAGGGGTGTAACAATATAGGTTGAATTTCCATCTGTACAACAAATGAGAAATACACCCAATTGCCCATATATGAGACAGAGGAGGGTGTGACGACCCTACCCCTTCAAACCAGTGATTAGATTAATCAGCCGGCCTGAAGAGAATATAGATTCATATCTCTATGAATTGGATATCCCTAAAGGCGTAGCTCCAACAAATCGGGAACAAACCAATTGGATTGTCCCTTATAAAAAAGTAGGATCGTCACACTCCTCTCCCTAAAACATACTTCTGGGTTTCAAACAGAAGTATGTTTGAAAACAAGTCAAAGGGACTGAAAAATAGTATGAAGCCCAGGAAAGGACGTCTGGAAGCTTCAAGGGGATTCCTCTATCGTAATGGTACTATTGCAAAAGAAGAAGAAGAAGAATGCCACGAATGGGTCATTTATGCCACGAATGGGTCATTTATGCCACGAATGGGCCATTTATACATAAAAGAATAAATTAATGGAACTGAGGAGAAAGCAAACTAAATAAAGAATCCGAACGGCGAAACATTCAAGTGTAATGATTGAAAAGGCAAATGCAGAAAAGGCTTATATAAAAGAAAAACAAAATTGAAATTAATAAAATGCCAGATTGGCAAAGCCTAACAAGAGACTGAATTCGATTGCCGGATTGGCGAAGTGGAAGAAAGGAATGATTTTAATATAGAGATTCCTTCTGGATATCTATTTGAGTAATTCCTTCTGGAATACCCAAGAAAAAGTGGAGGGGAAATGATGAAATAAATTCAGTGCATTTCCACCGAACCACGCTCTGCTACCATGTAACAATATAGGTTGAATTTCCATCTGTACAACAAATGAGAAATACGAGTACACCCAATGGGGAATTTGCCTCAATTTTAGATTCTGGAATTTCAAGTCAAATCCTATTATAGGGCCCTAGAATAACGTTTAACACTAGGAATAACCAACGGAAAAAAATTACCGTAGGAGAAAATGACTAAACAAGTGAACCTCTGTTACAAAACACCGCGAAAATCGAGGAGTATTGTTGACGTCATACGAAAAAAAAAAAAAAAACGACGCGATAACAAAGACAACAGACAGAGTTCTAGCACGCCACACAAAACGATCCAGTGAAATGGCTACTCGAATAATGTGATTCAAATCTTGAAACTAAAGAAGAGAAGATGAAGACTAATAATGCTTGATAAACTAGTAGATAGATTCGTATTGTAAAAAAGTGAGTAATACTGTTTCTTTTGGTCAATTTTGTGTCAGGGTTCTTCCTGCCAGATCGTGGCGCACTCTTGTGCGCACTACTCGGAAGGTAAAAGTTCGTGTATGTTCCGCTTCTGTGGTAAGCGCCACAGAACCTCCTTTGAAGTCAGATTGGTAGAATATCCGTCACGTTTCAAACATGGCTGCCTCTTACACATTGCCACCTTATTTAAAATTTCCATCTTCCTTAAATTCTCTAAATTTTTTGGATGCGTTTTCGAGCAGCTCACTATGGTTTTTTTCCATAAAAATAAACCCTCATTCGAAAAAAAAAAAAATGTGAGGCAAATTCCCCATTGCCCATATCGTCGCTCCTCTGCCAAAACCACGAAACTTTAAAACTATCCTCTGCCAAAACCGCTAAACTGCAAAAATTCGAAAATTGGGCTAAGCATCACTTTGAGTAGTGACATTGGTCAAGTATCTCCTCCAGAAATTTCAACTCTCTAACTCCACTAGAACATGGTTATTTGAGTGGTATCTATTCCACGAATCTGCTGAAAATTTTTTTTCTCCTCTGCATTTTCGCGAATCTGACAGATACGTGAGTTTGGCGTAGTCGTCCCCATCACAAGCACAAGACCAACAACCAATGTGTTGACTCAATTCTTCTTCAGCCACTCTCTATAGTATGAATAAAATGTATACTTACTATAGAGAGTGAATTCATGAACTATTGTTAAGCTACTGTTTATTATATTCGTTCATAGTAGATTACTATCAATCCAGGGGCCATGAATTTCATAGGGGACCATCTACACCCCAACCCGAACAATCCCTGAAAATGTCATCTAATTTGGGTGGAAATTGTTGAAGTTGTGGCTGTTACTAGGATGTCACGTTTGCGCATGCACAGAGGGTACTATCAATCCGGGGGTGATGAAACTCATAGGGGACCATCTACACCCCAATCCGAACAATCCCTGAAAATATCATCAACTTCGGATGGACATTGTAGAAGTCATGGCTGTTTCAAGGATTTCTCTTTTGCGCATTCGCAGAGTATACTATCAATCCGGGGATAATGAAACTCATAGGGGACCATCTACACCCCAATCGGAACAATCCCTGCAAATTTCATCGAATTCGGATGGAAATTGTAGAATTTTTGGCTATTGCAAGGATTTCCCGTTTGCAGACCCACTCCACCAAAACCACGAATCTGCGTTTTTTAGGACATTGTGAGGTCATCTAGGTTGTTCATGATGATTTGATGGAGTGAAACCTATTTATACTTATTCTGTCATGTTGTAAGGTAAGGAAAACAGTGCAACAATCGAAGTATTGCTAGTCCGTAACGATAATAAGTTGCGGAGTAACTTTGGAAGCCTCTACTGAAAAACAATAAATTTTCAGTTTAGCGGTTTTGGCAGAGGATAGTTTTAAAGTTTCGTGGTTTTGGCAGAGGAGCGACGATATATGAGACAGAGGAGGGTGTGACGACCCTACCCCTTCAAACCAGTGTTTAGTTTAATCAGCCGGCCTGAAGAGAATATCGATTCATATCTCTATGAATCCGATATCCCTAAAGGCGTAGCTCCAACAAATCGGGAACAAACCAATTGGATTGTCCCTTATAAAAAAGTAGGATCGTCACAGGGGCCGTGAGTTCGGGGCTCGCCTCAGGAGCATGTTCTGGCAAGTCGGTCGCAGTTCCCCCTCGTCACAACCCAGGGCGGTGAGGCAATGGGAAGCCATGAGTGAAATCATCTGAACAAATTCTGATCTTCCCTTAGGAAGACAGCTGATAGGTTTGTTTCATGCGAGGCGATTTCAGGTGCAGTGAAGGTGCGAGTGCAGGTTCGGGTTCTTGTGAGTTCATTGAGGAGTGGGGGAAGGTGTAGAGCGGGTGCAGAAATTTCTCAGTTCGTGTACTCATCGCTTGGAACACGAAAGTGGAACAAAAGTTTTTTTTTCTTTTCCTGCCCACATTTTCCTACGTTCATTTCAAGCATTAAGTCGGTAACCTTCATCTAATTTCTCCCTTAATGGAGAACAAAATACTGCCTAGACATATCCATGATCTATTGTTTTTCCCATCAAGGGAGAAATTTCGAATAATTGCCAGGTTTCCTTCTTTGAAACCAAATCCTGGCTACGAACTCTTTACTAGTGCTGGTGATGTGAGACCGCTCACATTCGACCCAGCGTGGGTAAATACCTGGAAAATGACACTCCGTATTACCTATCTTCGATTTTTTGATAGCTTGGCAAATTTAGGCGGGTTGTTTTGGACCGGATGGGCTAGCGAGTTTTAGGAGTGTTTCCGCATTTTTGAAAATTAAACGCAGGCAAATCTCTTCTAAATAATTGTCTGAATTATTCACTTGATTAATAAAAATACCTTAAATAATTCGCTAAAATGTACGTACTTGCTCGGTATCAGAGTGGTAGAACTCCGAAGGTTGATCCCCTCCGCGATTTTCTGGGCGATCTTTTCAGATACCCTAAAATGCTCTATAAATTGGACATGGTCGTATAATAGTACTGTTTTCAAATAATCTTCATTTTTATTACAAATCCGGTCGTCGACCACAAAAAAGGAAAACTGAGACCACGAGGGATTTTAGAATGAATCCAAAATAGAGAAAGCGAAGAAAGAGAGAAATACTGCGCGGGATGCTAACAGTCTATCAGGTAGTGACGATTCGATGTACCTTTCGATGCGATATTCAACATCGAAATAATATCGGAAAGCAGTATCGATATCTATAAAATATCGGAAGAAAAATATAGTTATCACTGACATCGATAGAATATCGAGAAAAAAAATAGGTATAGATGACAGTGTCAAGGATATCGAATTATTTTTGACATTTTATGTCTTTACTATGGCACATAAATGAAAAATCGTCACGCGGGGAGCGTTATGAGAGGAGCGTTACGCGGAAATTTCTGATGATTTTCACGTACAACCAATCGTTCCTAGGGAAAACTAACTTCCTCATTTTCCACCCCACAAAAATCGTTCACCACTCATTGGAAAGCTCTCAATTTATTAAACATAAGACATAAAATGTCTCTCGTGGTTGCGTACTTGTACGAAAGCTGTATCCACCGTTTGTGTTTCTTTCATACACATCCGTCGCTACAAATTCGTCTAACTCTCTTGCTTTGCCTTTGAATGTATATAAAAGCTCACTAGGTAATTAGATAACTTCCTCTTCATTGAAAGATAATTAAAATTTTTAATAAATTTTAGTAATATTGATAGACTATCGAAAGAAAAATACTGATTTCACTGATATCGAATATGTGTTTGCATGTTTTTTAAAATCAACATCAGTGGTATCTATAGAATAGGTATCAAAAGAAAAATACTGATATCGAATATGTTTTAGCATAGTTTGTTATCAATATCAGTGATCACGATAAATTATCGAAAGAAAAATATTTATTTTACTGATATCAAATATGTTGCTTCCGAGTCTACCAAGGTAGCGGAAGCTTTGTTTTCACTTTTCAAGGTTGAAAAAAAAGTTCTCCAAAATCGAAAATTTACAGGGATTACGCGGATTAGGTTGTAGATGGTCCCCTATGAGGGTAGTGAAAGGTACTTAGAGATTGGTGTTTTGAGATTAGCATCGGATCATCTATACAGTCGGGTAGAGGATAGTAAGGAAGCTATGTGCCACACCCACTCGGAGGACTTTATTTTCGTGGTCTTCAGCGGAAGAGGAACATTTTCCTCGGTTATTTCTACTTTTAAAGCGAATTTCGCTGTTACCGAAGAAACTTGAGAAAAATCGTGTGTCGGCTGTACGTGGAGGGAAAGTTAGATGGGGAGGAGTTGAGAAGAGGGGGAGGAGGGGAGTTGAGATGAGCGAGGGGGAGGGGAGTGAGATGAGCGGCGGGGGGATCAAAAGTGCCTTGGGAAGATTTTCCCTGAGAAAAGGGGGTGGAAACTTTGGTAGAAGGGTTTTATGGTTGGGAAGAGCGATTCCCCGCCTCCTACCGCCGCCCCCTCCACCTCATCGCCGCCTCCTATATTACGGCTGTTTTTCAGCGGGCGCCCACTACTGGGGCTGACCCAGACTGGTGGGAGCCTCGAATGGAGTCTTCCTCCCCCCCCCCCCCCCTCGGAAGCCTCCTCCACCGAAGCGGTAAAAATACGACCGACTTTCCGCGAACTGCTGTTATTTTGCTGTTGGAGGGCGACGACCAGCGCAACGATAAACCTGTAGAAACGGGACGACCCGGCACGATACTCCAAAGTATCGATACTCCTTTCCATACGACATTTTTCAGGAAGTATCGATACCCGATATTATAAAATATCGGTACTTACTTCGATAATATCGGCTCAAGTATTGATAATTCAAATTAACCTACCGATGATTTTTCAATCCAAATAAAAACCCTAATAATTGAGAAAAGGCAATATACAGGGTGTAACGGTTAAGGTCGTATCATTGGCCAGGGTTCGATTGTACAACTAATTTGTGACTTTTTTCGTCTCATGACTTTTTTTCTTAACCCCCTTAAAATCGGACTTTTTCCACTTTTAAGATTTTTTTCGTATTTTCGACCTTACGCCATTAAAACAGCCATAACTCCCTTGTTTTTTAGTCAAAATTCAAATGTAATTATACCGTTGGAAAGAGCGTTAAATTCTCCATCTCTCTAGTGTTAAATAAAACTTTTTAAAGAAGACTAAGATGTTGAAACATGATTCCGAATTGTAAAATCTCGGAAATTTTTCGTTTTTTCAAACGTTTGTAACACTAACTGAGACTGCCGGTTAAGTTCTCACTGTAACCCCAAAAGTTTACCCAAAATCTCAGCTTTCCATCGGTATGGTCATAAAATTGTTGACAGTGGACTGATGGTGTAAAATCCTCGTTTCCGTGCCAAAAACCGTGGATCTTCCAGTAAAAATCGACGTTTTTCGCGAAAATCGACATTTTTACCCTAAAATGAGTTAGGCAGCCATCTTTTCGTACTTTGTCTCACTGAGGGCCGGTTTATCAGTCACTTTTTACCACCCGGTAAAGCAGATTTATCCGACGGTCATCGGGTAACTCAATCGCTCGCGTTTATCAGTCCCCAGATAGCCGTTATCCGTAGTTTAAAGTTAACTGGTCGTCCGAGGACCGGATAAAAAGTTACGGGGGGGTAACTCGATTTATGCAAGGCTTTTTAACCTCAAAGAGAGTCACTTCTCGTGTTTTTGTTTCCCAGAACGTTCGTTTTTGCAAATTGCGTTGTTGATTGTTAGTCAATTATGCTACAATCGAAAATGGATGTGTGGGGCTCTTTTTCAGACAGCAGCGACGAAGATGTGTGTTTATGGTCGAATTCCTGCAGTGGGGAAGAAGGCGGAAGGAAGAAAGGCGGCAACATAGTTTGATCACGGATTGACCATTTGGAGAAGTGGGACGATTGCGATTTTTTGATGATATTTTGATTGGATAAAAGTATAAAAAACCATGTTGGTGTCTGTCGGCGACTTTAGTGGCGTCAGTAAAAGCTCTGCCTGTAAAATTGCCAAGCAGGTGTCCCTGGGAACTGCCAGGCTATCCGCCCAATTTATCAGAATACCAGCAACCAAGGAAGTAGGTATTATTTCAATCTCGGATGGAATTTTATTTAAAAAACAAAAAAGCCAGGTTTCCTGGAGCTGTAGGTGCTATGGACTGCACGCATGTAAAAATTCATTCGCCAGGAGGGTCACACGCCGAAAATTTTCGAAATAGAAAAGGGTACCTACTTCTTTATTAACGTACGAACTATTTCGTCTGCAAATTTGAAAATTCTGGACATAAAGGCTCGGTGGACGGGGATCTTGTCATGAACAGACAATTTTCAACAAAGAACAATAGTTACTGCCGTACCAAGAAGGAAATAAGTAGGTACCGAGATCTAGAAAAGAAAACACCAAAACAAAGAACATTGCTTCATCCTCTTCTAATTTATTCTTTTTTCTGATGCAAAACACACCGCGAAAACGATTTTTTTATGTGGAGGAAGCTCGATTTTATTACATGGAAGAAGTATTTCTTCCATGCATAATCGATTATTCGGCCTAACAGACAGTTAATTTTACCAGCCAGTTAATAGTTACCCGGGTGTAAATTTCGCACTGATAAACGGCACCTTTATAGTATCCATAAGTTATACCACCGTTAAAGTTAACAGGGGGATACGTAAACCCCCGTTAACTTTGGTGACTGATAAACCGACCCTCAGGGTCAAATGATGACACAAGACTTATCGAAAAAGCAGTTACTCATATCTTGTCCAATTCACTTTTCGAAAATTGTCTCAATTTCTGTTAATTGGTTTGCCAATTTTTTATTACTAGATCGGCCAAGTTAAACGTTACTACGGTCGACAATAAGGTCAAAGGTATGTTTTCAATGTCCATCCTCCTCCCCACATCGCAAGTAATCAAACCATGTAGATTTTCGCGAAAAACGTAAATTTTTACTGGAAGATCCACGGTTTTTGGCACGGGAACGGCGATTTAACACCATTAGTCCACTGTCAACAATTTTATGACCATACCGATGGAAAGCTGAGATTTTGGGTCATCTTTTGGGGTTACAGTGAGAACTTAACCGGCAGTCTCAGTTAGTGTTACAAACGTTTCAAAAAACGAAAAATTTCCGAGATTTTACAATTTGGAATCATTTTTCAACATCTTAGTCTTTAAAAAGTTCTATCTACCACTAGAGAGATGGAAAATTTAACGCTCTTTCCAACGGTATAATTACATTTGAATTTTGACTGAAAAACAAGGGAGTTATGGCTGTTTTAATGGCGTAAGGTCGAAAAAGTCCGATTCAAAAAAAAAAGTCAAGAGACAAAAAAAGTCACAAATTAGTTGTAGAATCGAACCCTGGCCGGTTGTACGACCTTAACCGTTACACCCTGTATACATATCGATACCTCTGCGCCCAAAGGGCCAAACTGCTTCCGGAACTACTATTTCTAAAACGCGAACGATTGTAGCGAGGTCAGTGTACATGAAGTCAACTAGGTTTTTTTTGTAATTGGTCCAAAATCTATGTAAGATTGAATTCCAAACCGTTTTTTAATCATCCGCAATTTGTAATATTAAGAAAAAAAGATAAACTGGGAAGAGGTCCAGTTTGGCCCTATGGGCATAATTTGACCTTGAGATCTGTGAGCGACAAGGGGCCAAACTGCCAGTTTGGCCCTAAGGTTTGCGACTTTCCTTCAACTGGAAATTGCTCTGGTCAATCTGCAATTTCTTCTTCAATTAATACATCAGTTGAAATTAAACGCTAATAAATTATTATAATTAACAACCCATTTTTACAACTCTCTGGGTATTTTGTACCTGTCCAATCACTTATATTTTCGTCTTTCTTTGAAACCCCGATTTTAACTCACGTAGGTATGGTTGAATAGTGCCATTCTATTACCAAAACACAGAAATTAAGTAATTTCTGAAACACGGATAACGAAATTTTAATTATTCCAATAGTAAATGAACAGCATAGCATTTGAAACAAATCTAAAAATCATTGATTTTATCGTCATCTATTCAGCATTCTCCTCTTCATTTGTCTCAATGAGCTCATCACGTATGTTGAGCTTATTCTTCATCTGGAAGTATTCTGCGTGGTACTGGTGAGGAATCGCCCCTTTGGTACGCAAACTGAAGGAAAAAGCAGGAGTGGTCACAGTGACACAACTGGACGGCAAGGAAATTATCATTACACTTGAAAAGTTACCTATCTTTCTGGTGTTCAGACTTGAACTCAATTGATTCAATGCAATTTGATTGATTTAGTTGTTTAACTGAATCGTCTGTACCTAAGCAAACATCAGGACTTGAAAGAACGAACTCGATTCTGCCAAATGTTACTGATTCAAGAGCCATAAGTCATAAAAAATATTCTAGTCAATTTAATTGAAACTATTCGAATAATCATTATAATATAATGAGGTATAATGGTATGAAGGTATATTATACCTCTCTCAGTTGTTGTAGGGCCCGAAAAACCATGAGCTGAGATCTGGTTGAGAACACTTTCCCTTGCTTCCCCCTTCGAGTTCTAGCCATCGTTTGAAATCATCTTTTCCAAAACCACATTCGAAAAAGAACGAGTGGAGGGAGAATAGATTGAACTAAAGACAATCAAAAGAAACGCCTGCCAAGTGGTTGTGGCACATAGCTTCCTCGTATCCATAACCCGATTGTAGGTATAGTTGATCCGATACGTAGTAGTAATCTCAAAAAACATCGATCTCTACGTACCTTCCACTACCTTCATAGATGACTATCTACACTCCAATTTGAACAATCCTGAGAAATTTCGCCGACATTGGATGAAAAAGTAGAAGTTATGACAGTTACAAATATTTCACGTTTGAACATGTGAAAGTTATGGCTGGTACAACGAAATACACGTTTGCACATGCGCAGTAGCAACTATTAGTCTGTAGGCGATGATTTTTATAGGGGACCATCTACACGCTATTCCGTACAATCCCTGAAATTTTCATTGAAATCGGATGAAAAATGTAGAAGTTATGGGTGCGCAAGGATTTCATGACAGACACACGGACAGACAGACAGACACGGAACCAAAATTGTTCAGAAAGGTCCGAAACGAGTGGAAACTTTGTTTCTGGAGAACATTTTTTTTAAAAACTTGAAAAGTGAAAACAAAGCTTCCCCTACCTTGGTGGACTCGAACGCAAAAACTGATGGAAAAACAATACCTTTACATCAGAATATTTTGAGTTACGGCGTTTTCAAAATTTCAACCGTTATTTTTCAACCCTTAGAAGTGACCGACATCAACCAAAATCTTCGGGGCACAACTAGACCCCAAATGGAGCCTACATACCAAATTTCATCAAAATCGGTCAATGCTAAGTGGGGAAAGTGCCGCGTACGGCGGACGGACGACCAAATTTTTATTCGATTTTTGGATTCTACGTACCTTGAAACGTCAACCAACAAATTTTGAGGGGGGAGGGGTTAAAAAAATGGTTTATTGGTCGATTCCAAAGGTTCATTATTGAATATAATATAACAAAAACACAGGATGGAACAAGTTGGTAGGTAGTGGACGTGAACATAATAAAGGGTCAGAGATCGATTTTCTAGTCAGTTGTTGTGGTTCTGTGCCATTATATTTGTCTCTGACACGCAAATAGCAATCAGAGTAGTTTGTGGCTGCGTTTTAGTTGGTGAGATCAGCAGTTTGGCCCTATGTATCACGTAGATGGATGCAGTTTGGCCCTAATCACTTTTCGTTTAAATTCCAGTTTGGCCCTTCGGACTTCTGACCTTGAAACCGATTTCAGTTTGGCCCTTTGGGCGCAGAGGTATCGATATATAGTTTTTTTACAATAATTAAAAATATAATAAAAGTCAATGGCAATTAAAAATGTAATAAAAGCCGATAATTTAAAATTTCATAAAAATGAACTATCATTCCATTTTATTTCAATTTCAATTCTTATTTGCAAGAAATCTCAGTTCAATGAAATGATGTTTTCCTTCCACTAGAAATCGAAAGGATCGAGTAATAAATCATTTACAATACAAATAATACTATTTATTATTTGAAAAAAGCCGTTCGCACGTGACTGATGTCGCCATCACGATTAATATTTTGCATGCCTCCCTCTTCTTGTAAGTTCGGGAAAACGGGTTTAAATTCCTTCCACACTCACATTAGGTATTGATACTATTTTGAGGCGATCGTTTCAATCGATACTTTTGGTTTATTATTTTCAATAATGAACCTTTGGAATCGACCAAGAAAAACTCGGCGCTGCGCGCCTCGGCGGGGGCTTGAAAAGGTTTTTGCTCCCTCTCCCTCTTTATCTTTCTTCCACTGTAATATTTAAGCTCACTCAGCTGATCAGTGATCACTCAGGCGCCTTCAGCATTCTCCATTGACCCGCCCTCTCAAATTTCAGGTTCCTGCGTTCAACAGGAGAGGAAATGGCCTTGGAGCTCACTCAGCTGATCAGTGACCACTCAGGCACCTTCAGCATTCTCCATTGACCCTGCCTCTCAAATTTCAGCTTCCTGCGTTCAACAGGAGAGAAAATGGCCTTGGAGCTCACTCAGCTGATCAGTGACCACTCAGGCGCCTTCAGCATTCTCCATTGACCCGCCCTCTCAAATTTCAGGTTCCTGCGTTCAACAGGAGAGGAAATGGCCTTGGAGCTCACTCAGCTGATCAGTGACCACTCAGGCGCCTTCAGCATTCTCCATTGACCCGCCCTCTCAAATTTCAGGTTCCTGCGTTCAACAGGAGAGGATGTCAAGCATATTTGTCGTCAAGCATAATATGCTATGACATATCATATTATGATAAATCATAGCGCTACTTTCCTGTCGCTTTTTACTGTCGATTTTTCCTGTCGTTTTTCGGCGGGGGGGTCCCATCGCTAAAACCTTTTCAAGGTTAAGAAAATTTTAACACCCCCTCAAAATTTGATGGTTTACGTTTCAAGGTACGTAGAATCCAAATCGAATAAAACGCTGCAAATTATTACACAATGGTTTATTACTTTTATCACTCGTCTACAAAATCACCAACCATCGATCGCATTTCGGTCAGCTCTAATTTGAACGGAGATTAGGCCTCTTTTGCGATCACACTCGTGTTTCGATTTATATATATATATATTTCAATATAAACCCTTAAATTTTCGTAGGCAGCGAAAGGTTAGTCCTACAGAGCTCTGCGTGGTCTCAAAAAATTCTAAAAATTCTATAGAATCTTAAATTGAAGGAAAAACAATACCTGTATTTCGAAATTTTGAGTTAGGGCGTTTTCAAAATTTCAAAATTGATTTTCCAACCCTCAGAAGTGATCTACATCAACCAAAAGCTTCGGGGCACAACTAGACCCCAAATGGAGCCTACATACCAAATTTCATCAAAATCGGTCAATGCTAAGTGGCAAAAGTGCCGCGTACGGCGGACGGACGGCCAAATTTTTATTCGATTTTTGGATTCTACGTACCTTGAAACGTAAACCATCAAATTTGGAGGGGGTGTTAAATTTTTTTTTCTTGGTCGATTCCAAAGGTTCATTATTGAAAATAATAAACCAATAAACGTTGGTAGAAAGTGTTGGTAGGTAGAATGAAGGACACTCATTATCGGAGTGGAAAGTCGATAATTGAAAAAAAAAAAGTATTATTGTCAATGAACTCTTCAAGTTATTCTTCTGCTACAAAAAGTCAGTTTCATGATATTTATTTTTAACAAAATTAAAATTTTTGAATTTGATTTTGAAAATGTAATGCTTTGACTTTGATTTGCATGGAGAACATCGCCGAAAATTACATCGAAATCGGACAGTATCTTCGTATTGCTTTTGCCATCTACAAGGACTTTCAGACAGACAGACCGACTGTCAGATGGACAGACACGGTGCCAAAATTGTTCAGGGAGGTCCAAAACGTAAAATACGAGTGGAAATGTGATTTGGTGGACTTTTTATTGCAATCCTTGAAAAGAGAAGGCAATAATACTTGGTCCACTCTCTAGCGGAATATGCCTAAAGAAGCACGTTTTCTCGCATAAAACTCAATTTTTTCAAGAACCTTTCCTATTAAACCTTGAAACTGACATACCGTTGGAAAGGTGAGATCTTGGGGTATTTTTCCCGTTGAGTGCACCACGATAGCGGTATTTTTTACGGGGGAATCGTTAGCCTGAAAAATGTCGATTTTCGAAACAAATTATAAATGTTGACTTTGATTTATTTTTTTGCCTTTACAAATGGCTTTAAGAAACTAGGTTTCCCTCTAGATGGATAGGAAATTTAACGCTCTGTCCAACGGTGTCCTCAGATTTGAAGTAGCATGAGAAATAAGGGAGTTATGACCATTTTAGTGCTGTAAAGTCGAAAATACAAATAAAAACTTTGAAGTGGAAAAAAAAAGAATTTAGTGGGTTAAAAAAAAATTGCTAAAAGACATTTTTTGTTGCAAATTAGTTGTAAAATCGATCCTTGAAGTTTGGTCCATCCAAATGGTAGACACCCTGTATAAATAGGTACTAGCTGAAAAGCCTACTAAAAGTAGGCAAAAACGATTCCTCCGACTCTCTCCGCCACCCACTCCCTCCGACTCCTCCCGCCCCCAACCCCTCCGACTCCTCCCGCCCCAACTCCTCTTACTCCTCCCGCCCCAACCCCTCCGACTCCTCCCGTCGCCGATTCTGCCGACTCTCCCCACTCCCACGACCCCTCCCGATCGGCGGCAGACATACGTACTACGTACGCACGTACGGTTGGCGTTTTATGTATAAAGAAGATAAGTGTTGAAGTTGTAAATTGAGAGTAGGGATGGCATAAAAGTATCGATTCTTAAAAAAAAAAGATCGATATTTTTAGATTTTTTTTTCTCCTGAAGAATCGGAAAATTGATTCAAATATTCGAGAATCGGTCCGATTCTTTTCATTAGCTGATAAGGGAAATAAATTGTAGTCAACAACCAACACAACCTCAATTGGGAAGAAAAATTGATTAAGATCAATGATTATTACTACCTAAAGATCACCAAATGAGAAGCACAACCTCAACCTTTCCTGATAATTCATGACGTCATTCTCTTATCCCTAGTTCATGAAGAAACATGATATGCACAAACTGTCAAGTATCGGGAATGGGGTCATCCAACAAACGCTGTTATTACCGAGCTTTCGGAAAATTTATTTCCTTCATCAGGGCTCAAAGCAGCTACATGTGAGGAGAGTGTACCCACCAACTCATACTCTCATTGTTTCCAACTTTGTCAAGAACTTTAAAAATAAATAAATACCATCAGGCTTTCAACAATAACAAAACAATAAATTCTAAAATTTTAGGCGTATAAATAACAATAAAACTCTGGAAACAAAATCAAACTAATTCTCAAGAATGAGTTAGAAGAATGAGAATTAGTTTAGTTTTGTTTCCAGAGTTTTATTGTTATTTATACCTACGCCTAAAATTTTAGAATTTATTGTTTTGTTATTGTTGAAAGCCTGATGCTTTCGCGATCGCACGTAGGTAATATCGCAGTATTCTAGAGAACCTTGCTTCACAGCTACCGATATGTAGCTATGATTTTGTTTACTGGTTGCAGCGTTGCATTTTTGTGGCAAAAAAAAGTGTCGCGAAAAATTCCTGACCCCCAGCCAAAAGACTTATCCATGACAAAAAATCGTCGTCCCATGACACACTGAATTGTATATCTCCTTCTTTCGCGCGCCTTCGGCGCTGTTGAAGTCGGTCAAAAGTCATCAGAAATCAACTGAAGACCACAGGGGAAGAACGCACCAAGTCGATTTTTTGCGAAAAATAGGTTATGACGGTTTCTTATAGGTTTTTTCACGGTGGACTCGATGGTGACAACCAAAATGGTCAAAAACGATCCAATATAAGAGAAAAATGCGAGAAACGAAACACCGTACAGGGGAAGAACGCACCAAGCCGAGCGCAACCGGGGAAGAACGCACCAAGTCGATTTTTTTGCGAAAAATAGGTTATGACGGTTTCTTATAGGTTTTTTCACGGTGGACTCGATGGTGACAACCAAAATGGGCAAAAACGATCCAATATAAGAGAAAAATGCGAGAAACGAAACACCGTACAGGGGAAGAACGCACCAAGCCGAGCGCAACCGGGGAAGAACGTGCCAACTTTCGGGCTCCCTCCCCAGGTCGTATTCCCCTACCTGATGGATCTCTGTGATTCACGCATTCATGCGGTTTTCCTGGGTTTCACAGTATTATTTTCGATTGTTAGCGGCGATCATTATTATTTTCTTCATACCAATAAGTTTATATCAGACTAGTGTTTGTTTTCTTGAAAACGGTGAAACAAAAATGAATTTCCTGGATTTTATTCTATTAAAATATTTTGCAAAACTTCTTCGTGAGTGAACTTTTGAAAATATCAAATCATTATATATATTATTAAAATGTCACGAAACCGTTGAGCCCTGATAAAGAGAGAAATCTTATGGCAGGATACTATGAATAAAACCAGCAATACACGTTCATGGTGCGTTCTTCCCCTGTACAGATGGACCTTTGCAACTTTGGATAGCAATATGAAGTTTTAAAATACTTTTTGCAGTAGTTTTGATTGTACCACCGCATTCTACAGTACGCTGAGATACAAATTCCATTTTTTTTAAATTGTATCGACCAAATTAGAACTAATATTGGGTTTTTGTCGGAAAAAATTATTTCCTGAAAAGTTTACAAAATGGGACATGGTGCGTTCTTCCCCTGTAGTCTTCAACTGTAACGCTATGCGAGTCCATGTGCCAAAGTAAAGACATAAAATGTCAAAATTTTGTGTAATTTGTTTTTCAATTAAATGATTATACAGTAGGAGCTATTTTGATGAGGTTCTGTTTCTTACTTTCAACAACAGATAAGTGCCAACGAATCGATCGGTTGACGACAAATTACCTTCTCGCCTTTCAAAATGAGCAGAAAATTAGAACGAATCCTGGTGGTTTTCTCTCATCAATTTCGTAATGGAAGGGCAAAGGGCTCGTGACGGTGGTGAAGGGCGATGAAACTCAACTCAGCCGTCAGGTGTCGGTGGGGGGGGGGGGGGGGTTGAAGGGCTGAAACCTTTAACAAAAGGGTAACCGGTGATATTTTGAAGACAAAGGACTTGTTGGCGCTTCCCAAACAAAAACCCTCCAAGGAACAATCAGGGATGAGCTGAACAACTAGCGATTCCGTTTTTCCCTCGAGGTGACTTTCTAAGATTTTGAAATAAATTTCGCATGTCCGCCAGCTCATTCAATTAGACGAAAAGGTCCTGGATTGCGGTTCTCACTGCCTATCAGGCCAGTCAATCATGTTGTTAATAGTCCTGGAGCCGAGGCCGAAAATCGCACTTCATTTAGGGATACGATTTGACGAAAAATTATGAAAATCTTTTCCTTTCTGAGAGAGAAAATTCAAGTCTGCCATTCCAAAACGGTTGCTTTCAAAAATGGCGGCCATGTGAAATGTTCAAAAATCATCATATCTCCTGGATGGATGAAACCTCCGTGAATGAGAGATTAGGTCCAATTATGGATGTGTTCATCAGTCTGCCACTCTTCAACGGCTGTTAACCCTCGGCAGACTCAATTTTTAAAATTGTTTGGGACGTCCCAAACGTTGTGGATTTTTGCAAAAAAGTGTACAATTTTAAGCTGTGGCACGGATTTCATGACAGACAGACACACAGACATGGAACCAAAATTGTTCAGATAGGTCTGACTTGAAACGCGAACGAAAATATCAATTTTGGAGAACTTTTTATTTCAACCTTGAAAAGTGAAAACGAAGCTTCCGCTACCTTGGTAGACTCGGAAGCAAAAATCAACACGATTTTTTAGAGATTTTTTTCAAATAATATCGATACGATTTACCTAAATCGATTCATTTTGAAGAATTTGACATCCCTACCTCATAGTCATAACAAGATTTGGTTCATGGTTGCTAAGGAAGCACAACTGTGAAATGAAACACTGAAAGCTCGACGATAGAAAAAAATATTCCCATCGTATCAGCTGAATTTTGAACAGAGTTTTTGCAAATTTCCGTCAGATAACATTCATTAGCGATTCACACTCGTGTTTCTGGTTTATCATCCGTCCCAAATTCAATCTATTACACTAGATTACAAAATTTAGGGGTGGTCTGGCTGCCTCGTTCTTTCACCACTTTTCTTATGGTATTTGGTGCGCTGAATCCGAATCTGACGTCAGTTTTTTTTTGTTGTTGGATTTTCAAGATATAGTGTTCCTATCCTAATAAGCGTTCCTAAATCCTCCACCTCAGAGGTTCCACCAAGATATGAAAACCATGGAAGAACGGTACAAAGGGTATTGGGAAGTTCACATGATGGCGGACTATTGTTGGACCTTAAAAAGAGATTTACTTCAGGTGGCGACTCTACATAGATGCCGGCGATGAAACCTCTGAGGTGGAGGAATAACCAAACATTGTACCAACTATTGATTCATCTGAGCCTTCATGAACAGATTTACACCGTTAACTTTTCTGCAGTTTATTGTGTTTCGTTTGTAAAACTGAATTAAAATCACTTAACAAAACAAGAGTTTCCCAATTGTGATTTACTCCCCCTATGAGTAACTATTTTCTATCTTACTCTTAATAGGTGACAAGTATAAAAAATGTAGAAGAAAGGAAAATCCATTTGAGGAAAACAGATTCAGGAACGCACATACTTATCTCGAAAACTTAACCTACAGTTTTTGTGAATTTTAATTTCAGTGCCATGAAAAAGCTCATTCCTTCGATATTAATGGGTTTAGGAGGCTGCGATTGGTCTCATTCTCCTCTGGGGTGTCCCCCCTACAAATTAAAAGCCCAAGAAAATTTTTTTTAGCCTTAATTTTTTTTTCAAGTGGCAAAATGTAAGGGAAAACCCGAAGAAAAAACGTTGAGAACCGGTGTTTTTTGATACGTTTTGTGGAAAATAGGGGGTTTAACACAGTTTTACTTAAAAACTAAGTACTTATTCGGATCCTACATGAAATTTCCAATAAGTCTGAGTACTTTTTGAGGAGATTTGAGCAAGATGAGTTTTCAATAAAAAATGAAGAAAAGTGAGAACTAGAAAAATCTTAAAACTAGCTATATCTTGAAAATCCGACATAAACAAAAAAACTGACGTCAGATTGGGATTCAGCGCACCAAATAACATGAGAAAAGTGGTGAAAGAACGAGGCAGCCAGACCACCCCTAAATTTTGTAATCTAGTGTTATTGAACGGTTGGTCCTACAGAGCTCTGGGTGGTCTCGTTCGATTCTAAACAATACCTTCATATCGAAAGTTTTTCCATCTTTTGGCACAGCTTAACGCCTATTCTTCATCCCCAAGGAGTGGCTTACAGCATAACCGAATTTTTGCGGGACCCTAAAAGGACCCGATACCAAATTTCTTCAAAATTGGTAACTAAGGAAAGTACGGCGTATTTGCTCTTGAAACGTGAACCACCAAATTTTGAAGGGTAAAATTTTCTTGCTCTTTCCCCAAGGTTTATCATTGAGAATAATAAACCTAAACGTTGTTTTTTCTTTGCAGAGGATGTTGCAGTGATGTTTCAAACAGTTTCGGAACAAATTTGTCCATGTTGACGATCTCTGAGGAGATTCATTGCCTTTTAGCCCGCCAGTTCCAAGTCCTCACGGATTCATGGAAATAGGTTTTTGATCTTGCAAACCTGATGAGAACACTCCTCTGACTTCGTTCTAACACTGAATGGCCGAGGGTTTTGTTATCAGCCGTGTTTTCAGTGCTGATCTCAGTTCGTTGTCGTGGAGTTCTGTGACAAGGTCCAAGAAAACGCTGCAAATTTTACACAATGGTTTATTTTTAATTTTTCTATATAGATTACTCGTCTGCAAAGCCACCAACCATCCAACATGAAGAAAAACATCGATCACATTTCGGTCTGCTTTAAGGCTAAAGGGGACGACAGTTGTGCGAGTGAGAGGGAGAATACCAAACTTAGATCTAGCTGATCTCTACAACCGATCAACCGATTTTCATTTTTCAATGCATTTTGGATTTGTCTCGACGTAACCAAACGCGCTGTCATGCAAAAAATTCAAAAAAATTCACCAAAAAAAAGTTGACCTTTTTTAGTACTCTTATTTTGCCTATAAATATACTTTTGGGCGATTTTTTCCGCAAAAACGATTACAGCCGCCATTCTCAAAGATGTAATGTAGCTCTCAGAATATCCCTCATAAATAAATATGGTAATAATCCGCCCGAAACAGAAAAATTTACAGTAAACGCGTGACCCAAAATTGAGGTTGAGAAGAGAGAGAGTTGTGGGCCAGTGGGGTGCCGGCGGGTGACGACGCTATGGCAAGGGGAGGTCTGCTCGTCCGGGGGGGTTGGTCACCGGGAGATGTTTCCATGGTTACCGAAACTGGCGTCTGTCACCTAGACATTTCCACCGACTCATTTGTTTGATTGACTTCCTCACTTGATCCCGAGCAGGAGCATGAAAAGCCTCATACGAATTTGTTCGGGAGTTTGTAACTCGAGAAAGAATGGTACCTACATGCATTTCCGTTCCATGATTACCTGAATTATTGTTCATGCAGATTTGCAAATCTTGTTTTTTTTTTTTTTGAAAATTCAAATGGAATAAAATGTAATGTAGTTTTTAGTAAATTAGCACCTACCTTCATTAGCTTTTATTAGTGTTCAGATGGACTCAATAATTTTCGCACCTACAAATTCTATTTATGTTCGTCATAGAATTTCTTTCTCTTCTTTTCTCCTAGTCTTCGTGATGCAACCGTAAAACTTGATTGCTTCCGAGTCTACCGGAAGCGGAAGCTTTGTTTTCATTTTTCAAGGACGAAAAAAAAGTTCTCCAAAATCAAAATTTTCACTCGCGTTTTGCTTTTTAGACCTTTCTGAACAATTTTGGTTCCGTTTCTGTCTGTCTGTGTGTCTGTCATGAATTCCTTGTAACGCGCATAACTATACGAAGTTATTGTCCGTTTTTTATGAAATCTTCAGGGATTGTGCGGGTTGGTGTGTAGACGGTCCTCTATGAAAATCATCATCTTCGGACTGATAGAAGCGACTGCGCATGCGCAAACGTGAATTCCTTGTAACTGCCATAACTTCTACATTTTCCATCCGATTTCAATGAAATTTTCAGGGATGTTACAGATTAGTATTTAGATGGTCCCCTATGAAAATCATTACCTTCGGACTGAATTTCCTTGTAACGGCCATCACTTCCACATTTTCTACCCGATTTCGATGAAATTTTCAGGGATTATGTGGATTAGGTTGTAGATGGTCCCCAATGGAGATCATCAACCCCGGACTGATAGTAGCCGCTGCGCATGCGCAAACGTGAATTCCTTGTAACAGCCATAACTTCCACATTTTCTACCCGATTTCGATGACATTTCTAGGGATTACGCGGATTAGGTTGTCGATGGTCCCCAATGAAAATCAAGGCCTTAAAATTTACAGAAGCCTCTGCGCATGCGCATACGTAAAATCCTTGTAACAGCCATAACATTTACATTTGTCATACGAATTTGATGAAATTTTCTAGGATTGTCCAGATTAGCGTGTAGATGGTCCCCTGTGAGAGTAGTGAAAGGTACTTAGAGATTGGTGTTCTGAGATTAACTACTATGCATCGGATCATCTATCTAATCGGGTTATGGATACGAGGAAGCTATGTGCCACACCCACTTGGCAGACGTTTTTTTCTAGCTCGTCTTTCTGAATATGAATTTTTGTAATAGATAGAATTTGTAACGGTCCGAATTTGGAATGTAAAGGTCGAGGTCTACCTAGATCGAAATATAATTATGTAAATTTATCGTAGCACAAACAATATTTTAGGTAGGTAATTGCAATTCGTTTTTTAAGTTTTGTTGTAGTGCCGTGTTTGTTGAATCCCATTTTTGGAGTAAAGTTATATAGGATTAGTACCTACCCATTTTTTCGATTATTTAGTATCTACCTACTATTTACTTGTATCAATATCAATAACTTTTCAAACCACCTAAATGTAGAGGGTAGGTAATTACTAAAAAATAATTCCCTAATAATTGTAAAGCCGGCTGCAGTGGACAGTAGCATTATTAGTAGTGGACATTGAGCACTACTGATCCAACATTCGCTCTTTGTTCACATCTGTGCCCTAGAAAGGCACAAGGCCTTCCCCGAAAACATGAGGTGTAGGTTTAGCATCGTATTGTTCTTTACGTTTATTATTGAAAATAATAAACCAAATCGTTTGAAAAATCAAGAATTTTACTGGAAAAGGTATGTAAAAAGTCTACATACATCCCTATCCCGGGCAAAATTAATCGTCTGCATTGTCCGATGCCAATTACAAAGACAAGCGTTGTGAGGGATAGCAAGTTGGTTTCATACAACAACTTATAGCTGTCGACGACCATTGGTTCTATGTGCACAGAAACAAAGGAACCATTCGGTTTTGTTTGGTTGGTTACGAACCAAAAACACTACGAATTATTACACTAAGGTTAATTATTTTTCTATATAGATCACTTGACTATAAAGAACACGGCTTTGCCATTGTTACCACCAACCAACATCGATCGCATTCCTGTCAGCAAAAATTTGAACGGAGATTAGGCCTCTTTTGCGATTCACACTTGTGTTTCTGATTTATCGTAAGTCCAACCCTTATTCTCGTAGGGAGCGAACGGTTTGTCCCACAGGGTTCCGAGTGGTCTCTAAAAATTCAATAATATCTTAAATTGATGGAAAAACAATACCTTTATACCAACATTTTTTCAGTAAGGACGTTTTCAAAATTTCAACCCTTAGAAGTGACCTACAACACCCAAAATGGAGCCAACATAGGTACCAAATTTCATCAAATGCTAACTGAGGAAAAGTGCCGCGTACGGCGGACGGACGGCCAAATTTTTATTCGATTTTTGGATTCTACGTACCTTGAAACGTAAACCAACAAATTTTGATGGTGGGGGGGGGGGGTTAAAAACATTTTTCTTGGTCGATTCCAAAGGTTCATTATTGAAAATAATAAACCAAAAGGTCGATGAGGGTTGGTTCCAAAATCACGAATTTCATTGCAAAACAGTGAACTTTGTGGGAGGTCACTGATGCTATAACGTATCAAAAAGTCCGAGAGTTTACAAGAAATGCAAATAAAGTGGATGGAGTTTTGTTTTCCAATAATGTAATGATGATGAATAGAGTACCTAGTGTTTACGGTAGGTAGGTACCAACCTACTTTGAGAAACACAAAATCTACATAAATAGGATCGAACTGACGATCGTAGGTATTTATATTTGCCAAGTCAGAAAAATATCGGAACGATCGCGTTGATCTTGATTGCGTTTGAGGTGATGAAATATAATCATAATACTGAAAACTAGGGAAGACACAATTCAACACACACATATTGTCATTCAAAATATAAATAGTTACCCAATGCTACTGATTTACAATCACTGAGGAAACTCTAGGCCTTCCAAATCTACAGGTATGAGTATCAATGAAGGGTGAGTAACGAGTCAGAGAATGAATGAACGACAAGCTGGATGAATGGTTGCTCGAAGTTCACAGGTGTGCGCGGGCGGGCGGGATAAGCCTCCAAGCATTGCCAGGCGGTTGCCCCCTCAAATTCAGTCGTCTTCGCAGGGCCGGTCTAATTTTTCGCTTTCGGCCTCTAATTTTCTCACAAATTGTTTTGTGATAATTCCATCGTACACTTGAATAGTTTTCCAAAAACCGGCTGTTTTCGAATTTTTTAATTAAACACAAACTTCAATTATTAATTGAAATTTTCAAAAAAATTTGATTTTTTTTTTTATTTTTTGTAACATGTTAGATGATGGCGCTTAAGAGTAGCTTGTTCTGATTAAATTCATATGGTTAGATTTGAAAAGAGTGTTCTTCTAAGCTTGGATAAACTGGATGAAAGTATGGGGCGACACTAGCGCCATCTCTCATTTCAGAATCATACTAGACCCCCGTCCCCTTTAGCCTTAATTTGAACGGAGATTA
>CM019181.2:56833353-56870206 GCA_009739505.2 Apolygus lucorum | reverse complement strand
TGTTTTGGTGCCTTGTTGGTTCAGTGCTTAGAATTTGACACACGAAGGGTTATAATTACAGAAAACTGGCAAAACAATAGGTTTTGCATATTTTGCCTATTTTCCTATTAATCAATGTTTAATTCTTAACACCATTTTTTTCCACACAAAAATTTCTATTTTTTCTAGCCTCTTGATTTATGACGTGACGAAAAAGAAAGGAACGTCCTGTTAATCAATCTAAGATTATAATAAGCATAACGAAATGTCAAATGGGTTCTCACGCAATTCAGTCCTGTGCGGGTCGACAACGACTCTGATCAGGGTGACAAGAAGACAAGAAGAAAATAATAGAGAGCTCAACGTTGTGTATCGAGCTTCTTTCAACATTGGCAACTGTTTCATTAGCTGTCTCGCAAACTTTTTCCTATCGCCACTTTACACTCTTAAATTCAATCTGAACGGTTGAAAATTTAAGTTTATTATTTTCAATAAGCCTTTGGAATCCGTCCGTCCGCCGTACGCGGCACTTTTCTTAGCAACTCTGGACCGATTTGGTTCAAATTTGGTATATGGGCTCCATTTGGGGTCTAGTTGTGCCGCGAAGCTTTTGGTTGATGTAGGTCACTTCTAAGGGGTGAAAATTGAAGGTTGAAATTTTCAAAAGTGCCCTAGCTCGAAAACTCTCGAAATAAAAGTATCGTTTTTTCACCAATTTTAAATAGTATTGAAATTTAAAAATTTTTTGAGACCACCAGGAGCTCTGTAGGACAAACCGTTCGGTCCCTACGAGTACTTGAAGGTTTTCCTCCGATAAAACAGAATCATGAGTGTGAATCGCAAAAGTGGTCTAATCTCCTCTCTCAAATTTTATCTGACATAGGTATGCGATCGCTGTTCATTTCTTCGATTTGTATTCAGTTTTCCTTTCTGAGCAACCAGTAATCAAATTTCCATATGAAGCTTTCTATTTTTCGAATCGAGTGTGAAGCGTTTAGTTCTTTCTAATAAACTTGATTGTGAAGGAGTGAAGGCAGTATGGTGTGGTAGGTAGTACCTAGCTGGTAGGTAAAAAAAGTTGGTAGGTAAGAAAAATGTTGGTGGGTAAAAAACGCTGTAAATCATTGCCCAAGGGTTTATTAATTTCTGTATAGATCACCCTTCTGTATAGATCACTGGTTCTCCATCGATAGCACCTACCACCATCTGTATTCTCCCTAGACCTTCCCTCTCAAATTTCAACTTCCTGCGTTCAATAGGATTGAAAATGGCTTCGGAGCTCACTCAGCTGATCAGTGCTCTTCCAGGCGTCTCCAGCATTCGAGGAGATCTTCTTCACTCTTCAGATCACTGATCAGCTGAGTGAGCTCCGAAGCCATTTCCAATCCTATTGAACGCAGGAAGCTGAAATTCGAGAGGGAAGGTCAAGGGAGAATACAGATGGTGGTAGGTGCTATTGATGGAGAACCAGTGATCTATACAGAAGGGTGATCTATACAGAAAATAATAAACCTTCGGGCAATGATTTGCAGCGTTTTTTTTATCGATATCTAAAAAAATAATGCTATATCGAATTTTTCGATTTTTTTAATTCGAATAAATTGATACAAAACAGAAATGGCGAACGCGGAATCGAAAAGAAAAGAAGTGATGACGATGTCTTGTCCCTCTTCCCATATCGATTATCGAGCATGAAGACATGTCGAACATAGTGGGTTGTCATGTTATTTCAACATTGTTGTTTATGTGTTGCGTTCATCTTCCGTTTCTATTTATTTTGGGTTTTCATTATGTTGCGTATTTTAGGTAAAATTCATAAATTACAGTGGGAAGAAATAATTCCATCACAACCGATATTTCATTTCTCCCGATATCAATATTTTCCTTTCGATATTCGATAATATCGCAAGAGAAATATCGATACAAATATCGAAACAAAGTATCGTATCGTCACTAGTTTCAGGACAGAGCTGAGTGGCGAAAAACTTCGTTACCTAGTCAAATGAACTAGGGAAATAGCTAGAGAGAGGGTAGCCCCATGGAAGAAGATAGATATAGGTTTTCCAAGTCAGATTGAGAATTTTTCAAATCAAATTGAGAATTTTCCAAATCAAATTGAGAATTTTCCAAATCAAATTGAGAACTTTCCAAATCAAATTGAGAATTTTCCAAATCAAATTGAGAATTTTCCAAATCAAATTGAGAACTTTCCAAACCAAATTGAGAACTTTCTAAATCAAATTGAGAACTTTCGAAGTCATATTGAGTACTTTTCAAATCATCAGGAGAACTTTCCAAATCAAATTGAGAACTTTCCAAATCAAATTGAGAACTTTCCAACTCAAATTGAGAACTTTCCAAATCAAATTGAGAACTTTCCAAATCAAATTGAGAACTTTCCAAATCAAATTGAGAACTTTCCAAATCAAATTGAGACTTTCCAAATCAAATTGTGAAATTTACAAATCACATTGAGAATTTTCCAAATCAAATTGAGAACTTCCAAATCAAATTGAGAATTTTCCAAATCAAATTGAGAATTTTCCATTTCTAACGACGAAACTACGAACAGTGATTATCCTTAAGGTGCGATTTCCCTGGCGCGTCTGCGGCGGGCGGCCGCGGCTCGCGACCAGACCCTCCCCACTGCTTCAGTGTTTTTAGATGGAACCGATTTCCCTGGCGCGGCCGCGGCCGGCGGCTCGTCTCGGCGGCTACATGGCCCATTCTGGGCGGCTACATGACAGCCGCCGCGGCTGCGACCCGACTGGTCTAGTGAGCAGTCCAGCCGCGCTGCCTTCACGACCAGGGTATGCAAACCCGCAAGGTTTCTACATTTTACTGTGAGTTACAGTATTGAGCCTGGTGTGTGTGGCAAATTCAAACTCACAAGAAGATCAGGACCAAACGAACATTTTCTCTTCTCATAAATACAACCCTCTGAAAAGAGAGACAATGTCTCTGTCTATATTTATGTGCAACATCCACTTAGTAGACTTTTCAGGTGTGAAATAATAGGTAGGTATATACATTTCTTAATATATAAATATATCATGTTTATACATTAAGAAATGTATATACCTACCTATTATTTCACACCTGAAAAGTCCACTAAGTGGATGTTGAACATAAATATGAGGAGTTTGATTCCAGAAGGTACTAACGACCATTTCTATCGATATTGAGTTAACACTTGCCCAGGGTTTTAGGGAGGTAGTTCTTCACAAAAATGCTATCGTTTTGAAGCAGAAGATAATTTATTCCCTTGATACACGAGGGTGAATATTCCGTTTAGTTTCAAAAGGTACTGTATCCAGCACAATGGCGGTCTCTTATCCGTTTTGTTTCAAAAAGTGCTTTATCCACATCGTATGTTTTAAAAAAGTACTATATCCACTTCTTTTGATTCCAAAAAGTACTAAACGCCACGTTTTTTTATCTAAAAGTACTATATTCATAAACCTGATATTTCAAATCTTGTTCAAAATTATTTTAAACTGAACTAATTTACCTTTCTTTCCAAAAATATTTATTATAATTTAGAAATATATAAAGAATAACATCATTGGTTTACAGCACGTTTTGCAGGTCGTTATGGTTTTTTGCGTTTTTCTCACGTTTGACCAAAGTGGATATAGTACCTACCTTCTGAAATCAAACTCCTCATATCTACTTCGCATCCATAACCCGATTGTTATAGATGATCCGATGCATAATATTATTCTCAAAAATTCAACCATTTAAATTTATAGGGAACCAACCAGAGTTTCAACCCCACAATCTCTGAAAGTACCATCGAAATCGAACGAAAACTATGGACCATAAATGGTCATATTACGATCATATTATGATCGTTATTTTTCACCATCTAGTGTCCCGAACCCACAGTTCCTGAACATGTCATCGAATTCGGATGGATAATGTGAATTTGGAAAGTAACTACACAGTCAAACTATTTGAAGTTCAACAGAAAGAACGATCTTGAAAGTTGCTCATAATTTCTCAGACGATGAGAATATTGTAAAATCCCTCTTCTGTTCTTGCCAAAAACATGGGTGAGTGAGGCTTCCTATCCATCAACAATAGTTCCGCCTCTGCCAGTGAATGGGCAACAACAATAATCTCGCGCAACATTATCGAAACGGGTGGGGGGGACGGCCGCGCCGCGCCGCTGAGAACAACGAATTCTCAGCGGCGCGGCCGGCGGCTGAGTAGGTACATGACAAAATCGCCAGCCGCCTGCCGCAGACGCGCCAGGGAAATCGCACCTTTAGTATAGCACAATCCAAAAGTTGCTGAACAATTAAAAACATTTTTTTTTAATCCTTCCAGCCGTTTATACCCTTGCCTTTATTTAAAGAGCTCTGGACCGCGGGTTCCAAAACCCCTTCCCTGCCAAGAGGTGGCAACGTTGCAAGGTGCTCACCTTGGGGTCTCAACTCACAACCCTTCGCGGTCAAAACCCATCATCCCTCTTCCTTCTTCCTCTTCTATCAACATACAATTTAATTATTTATCGTTCGGTGAACATTTTTTGTAATTTAAATTCGTAACGTACTAATTATTCTGATGAAAATGAGTCCAATTGTCCTGTAATTCGGCGAAGAGGGCGTAATTCGTTTGGGTGGATTGGCCGGGAGAGGGCTGCTGAGTTTTAATCGTACCTGCCTCGAGTTTATACTCCATATGTTCAATTTTTCTCGCTGATCACGATTTTGGTGATGGGATGATCGAAATAATTTGTGAATCAAGTGTGCATTTGCAGAAGAGGGTAAACTGTTGGGGGGTTGGGGGGGTTCACGGGCGGAGGGGTCGCGCAGGTATACCTCGACCTTTCGCTGGGGCTCGGATTCTTGCAGCGATGCCGAACCTTCGGGGCCTTCAAAAATCCCAGAGCTCTTTAAATAAAGGCAAGAGTATAGGCCTTAACTTGGTACCGACATATAGGTTATCCTGTCAGATGTCATATCTGCTGGTGTCGGAACTATCAGAACCACCGACTGCTCAAATCGGGTCATGGATATGATGGTTCAACTTCCAAAGGCAGCTGCTGGAATTCCACTTCACTAAAAGTGCCGTTCTTTAATTTTTTAAGGATGAGTTTGAATTTACAGTTACTTCATAATTTTCATAATTTTAATATGAACTTGAAAAAATAAATGAATCCTTTCCATCTTGCATTACTCATCTTTTTCGTCTCTTCTACAAAATATTATACCTGTGTCAAAAAATTCCGAGTTCTCAATTTGATTTGGAAAGTTCTCAATTTGATTTGGAAAATTCTCAATCTGACTTGGAAAACCTATAGAAGATACTATCTTCTTCCATGGTAGCCCCCTCCAGAGAGTTTAACTAATTCCACCGTCTACCGACAGATGGTGTAAGTTTCCTGATTCGTAGAGTAGCGCACTGTCACATGTTTTCAGATTAACTTCGAGGCATCGGATGATCTATACAGTCGGGTTGAGGATACGAGGAAGCTATGTGCCACACCCACTCGGAGGACTTTATTTTCGCGGTCTTCAGCGGAGGAGGAACGTTTTTCTCGGTTATTTCTACTTTTAAAGCGAATTTCGCTGTTACCGAAGAAACTTGAGAAAAAACGTGTGTCGGCTGTACGTGGAGGGAAAGTTAGATGGGGAGGAGTTGAGAAGAGGGGAGTTGAGATGAGCGGCGGGGGGATCAAAAGTGCCTTGGGAAGATTTTCCCTGAGAAAAGGGGGTGGAAACTTTGGTAGAAGGGTTTTATGGTTGGGAAGAGCGATTCCCCGCCTCCTACCGCCGCCCCCTCCGCCTCATCGCCGCCTCCTATATTACGGCTGTTTTTCAGCGGGCGCCCACTACTGGGGCTGACCCAGACTGGTGGGAGCCTCGAATGGAGTCTTCCTCCCCCCCCCCCCCCTCGGAAGCCTCCTCCACCGAAGCGGTAAAAATACGACGGACTTTCCGCGAACTGCTGTTATTTTGCTGTTGGAGGGCGACGACCAGCGCAACGATAAACCTGTAGAAACGGGACGACCCGAGTAGAGAGAGAGTGAGTGTATATTTGTGGAAATACAATGCAGGTATATCACTATCAATGGAACAGTCGTGTATAATAAAATGTCACTGTGTCTTATTGTGTCACTGTGCATATTGTAATGCGTGCCAGTTGTGAGGGGGCACTTAGGACTCCCCCCTGTGCCGGCCGGGGGCCACCCGACCGGCCACGGGCCCCACCCACCATGGCGGCTTCCCGATACCAGACCGCCATCGTCAGAATGAACGGCCACAAATAGGACCACCCACCCCACCGACAAAGGCCAGCAACTTCGCAAAAGCGAATTCGAGAGCCGCCGCCCCCACCCAAACAATTAATAAATATCAAAATAATTCACTTAAACAATCATTCAATGAATTACAGACTCACTTGCACACACATACAAGCACACAGTTTACAACTAAGTTACAAAAAAAGAACATTGAAGAGGGACAAAACTGTATCACAGTATTCTGAACAGAGTACTTTTTAAAAACATTCCTCTGCGAGCTTTACATAACAGTGGGGTAGTTGCACGGGTCGGAATTTCGTGTTTTTGACTTCAGATTCGAATTTAGCGCACTTAAAAACGTAACTGTACCTGTTTTCAGTTAGAAATTCCATTAAGTTTAGCCGTATTTCAATAAAGAAGTACCATGCTTTTTAGTGTTGGCGGGCCACTCCTCTTACGTCATCCCTAAACGAGAATCTCACGATAGAGTGCATTGAGATCACTGCCATCGAGGACAATTCGAGTCAGAAACGTTGAAATATAGTTGTAGAATAATGGTGATGATTAAAAAAACTTTGAAATATATTTTACAAGCTTTACATGTTTGAATTATTCGATTAAATTGAAAGTTTTGAAGCATATTTTGGATGTTTTTCTTGTTGTTGCGTTGGCGCTAAAACCTCGCGTTACTTTTACAGTCATGTACAATCAACGTTTACGTTATCAGTGTACAATCAATAGAGAGTGCGGTCTAATAGTGGTAGTGCGGTCTGAGTTGTTAACATACCATAGTTTATACCGGTATTACCTACAATAATTTATTAATTGATTGGTTTGGATAAGATAATGTTCTCTGTAAAGTTTCAAGAAGCTTTTAATAAACGCTTGCATACGAGTCTGCAACACATGTCTTCATTTTTCCCGCTACCTTCCCAAAATCTGCTTTCGAATGTTGTTGACAGTTCTTTCAAGTCAGGGGTATATCTCAGTTTCTTACGTAAGTACAGCGGTTTTGGCAGTATATAATGTATGCAAACATTTAGGGCTTTCCAACGAATGGTGAACGATTTTTTCTACGAACTTGGTTGTAAGTAGAAATCATCAGAAAACCAACCGTAACCTTTTTTCGTTTATGTGCCAAAGTACTGAAATAAAATGTCAATATGCCAAAAAGGAGAGCCATCGATTAGAGTTTCGAGGTGGCTTCCCTGGAAAATATTCCGTACGTCAATATTGGCATGTTGCACGATTTTTACGTCAATAACAAGTTCGTCAGCGCCGAAATAAGAGGAGCCAAGAATGAGAGGTAAGTTGACACTTGTACAGAAAGTAAAGGATCAGTTGTTTTCCTGAGTGTAGTACTTCTTCATCAAAATGGTTGCAGTAGCTCATTTACTGGAAGTTTCATCGTAGTGTCATTATCCTGTACAACGTAGTAAGTACCAATGAGTGTTTGTAAATTGTTAAATAAAAGGATGTTGGTTATGTCCAACTTGGAAGAATCTAGCAAATTTGTGAGGTTGTGGCTCGAGTATCACCAGAACAACGAGTTTCTTCACAACCATATGAGGTTTAAGTTACAGTGGAGGGAATGCCAGAAGGAAACGAAATCTTAGATGCAACATGTTTCAATTGCGCTGCTAGCAAAATTCAGTATGAAAGCACCACAAAGTGTGAGTGATTCTCCAATTTTATTGCCACTAACGTAAACAAACAGAAAGGTTACCTTGCGTGAGGGTAACAGTGGTGTAGGGGTCTCTTGGCCCCCTTCACACTTGTGACGTAGCCCCAACCCCGCAGCGTCCAAGCCATGTGTAGGTTTTCCCGCCTGAATCCGAAAATCACTTTCTTTGAAAAAATCTCTAAATTTTTAGGAAGCGTTTTTGAGAGTTTTATTTGCAGATTCGTACTTCAATAGAGATTCTCTACACAGAAAAAATACAAAAAAATATCATGCAACTACCCCATTACAAAGAAAACAAAAACATAGGGTAAGCAATCACCATGTCATTAAATCCTCAAGTACTACGTATATAAAATTCCTTGATTCGTCTACTAATATTACTATTTACATGAGTGAACTTCCTTATCACATACTATAAAATCATTCATATTATAAAAAGCTTGTTGACATAGAAATGCTTTCAATTTCGCTCTCAGTTTTCCATAATCTAATTGCATACAAATAGGCGGCAAACAGTTGAATAATTGTATTCCCCAATAATTCTGAGCATTATCGCATCTTTTGATTTCCAGCAAATTGGACTCTCTGGTATTGTAATAATGGATTTCATTTCTGATTTGATATTCGTTAAAATGTTTCTTAATGTAGCATATACTTTCGGAGGTCCCCCAACTGAGACCAGGAATACCAACCTCGCAGGAATCCGGAGGACTTTTCACGCGTTGTTTTCAGGATTGTAACCACGAGCGACTAAGATGTAATTAAATACCGATAATTCTCACACTTATGATAAGTAGTGTGTAGAAAGAATAAGATTCACTTACATGACTTCATAAAACATTAAATTGGAAATAGTGATGCACTCAATCAATATTGCAAAATAAAATTTATTTAAAAAAAAAATCAAATAATATTGATAGTTTTTTTTAAAGAATCGATACTTTTATGCCATCTCTACTCTCAATTTACAACATCACCACTTGTAACGTTATATTTAATAAATTTAAATGCTTGCATACGAGTCTGCAACACATTGGGACATTTTCATGTCAACCACTAGACAACAAGGTAGTGAAGTAAGAAAACAGTTGATTGTTCTCTACGCAACACAGTGAGTCTATTGTAGGGGTGTCCCAAAAGTATCGATACTTGAAAGTATCGATAACTTTCAAAAAAAGTATCGATACATATCGATACTTTTTTTTCCTGATATGTATCGTAGTATCGATACTTTTTTTCCAGTATCGGAGGCGATACTTTTTTACCTCTCACATTAGATCAAAATGCTATTTTTTTTAATCTCTAACATTAGATGAAAGTCTCGAATTTTAGTAGGTACCTCTTTCTCTACGTAGATTGTTGGAAGACAAGCCACTTCAACAAACTAAACAAAGATGATGTACCACCACCTCCAGCTCTCTATGGGTCTGTTCGGAGAGGCGGTCCAGAACAGTTCGGAACCAAACCGGAACTGAAAAGGGGAGGGGATAGAGGCAAATGGGCTCCTCCAAACTCCTTTGGGCTCCTCTAAGCCCCTCCGAACCGTTCAGGACTGCCTCTCCAAACAGACCATAATCATATTATGATAACCTGCAGCAGGTCCTCCATCATCTTGGAAGGACCACCAAAATGTTAACCCAACCAAGTGCAATACAAAAACAAGTGCCTAAACAAAAAAATGAGTGATTTATTGTTTTGTTCATTCTATATTAATTATTATCCTCGCGATGGAGAGATGTCACACTGATGGAGAGAAACATAAAAGGCATTTTCACACATTTTTGTCAAAGTATCGAAAGTATCGATACTTTTTGAAAGTATCGTATCGATACTTTTTGATACTTTCTAGATGTATCGATACGATATTATATCGATACTTTTGAAGTATCGGACATCCCTAGTCTATTGAGTCTATTTTATTTATTTATTGGTCGCGTGAGCAAGACTTGCTTAGTTTTCGTGACGATTTTTCAGTTTATGTACCAAAGCAAAGACATGAAAATGTCAATAACGTCACAAGTGGTGATGTTGTAAATTGAGAGTAGAGATGGCATAAAAGTATCGATTCTTTTTTAGATCGATATTTTTAGATTTTTTTCTCCTGAAGAATCGGAAAATTGATTCAAATATTCGAGAATCGGTCCGATTCTTTTCATTAGCTGATAAGGGAAATAAATTGTAGTCAACAACCAACACAACCTCAATTGGGAAGGAAAATTGATTAAGTTCATTGATTATTACCACCTAAAGATCACAAAAGTCCATTCATGCAGCATGAATTAATGAGCGAATTTTCAAAGAAATCATTCAGTTTAAGGTGTGGTTAAGAAAAGGACCAATGGTGTTGCAATTTGTTGTAGAAAGTTTTTTTTTCGATTCTTGGTTTATATATATGTATATATATATTTTTTTTACATGCTTTTACACCAATAATCGACGTCCCGGAAGACGTGAAATCACCGGGCTGAAAGCTGAATCTGGGAGCCCGAGAAGCGTTCTGATTGGGGAAGCTCCTGGACGTATAGTAGTTGAAGATGAGTGCGACAGATCGCGTTCATGATCACATGTTCCCAACCTCATCACAACAATTCACCTTGTTTATCACATATTTTTCTCCTTGGTGCGTTACCTGCTGCATCTAAGTAATTAATTTAATCAAATTTAAATATATTCGCGATATGTACGAAAAAATCGTGCGATTTTCAACAATACACTCGGTTTTGAACGTTTCTATCGGTGGCAGTTGTCGACTAAATATTTGAACGAGGACTCTTTTTTTTTTTTTTTTTTTTTTAATAATAACCAATAACATAGCTAACAACACGCTGCAAATTATTGCTGGGTATGCTTTGAAGATCTTAGGAGTCCATATTCATGTTCTAGTCGTCCCTACGAACTCGTAGAGTACCCACACGGCTACTGCATTTCTGGTTACAACAAATATACGCACGTATTCATTATATATATATATAGCTACAAACTTTTCTTAATTTTGGACAATTTTCATTTTTGAAAAAAGCATTCATATCAGAAATTTTTTGCTGAATCCGAATATACCATAAATTACCATGATTTTCAATGTAAAAACCTCAAAAAACGGGAAAAACCCATTTTTTGGAGTTTTTTTGAATTTTGGACCACTTTGGATTGTCCAAAATTGCTGGTTAACGAACTTGACCTATGGTTTGTTGTTACAAACATTTTGGCAAAAACTAAAAAAAAATTTTTAAACAATTACTCAAGTTATCGTCCGGAATGACACACATATATATATACCTACATATGATTTTTGGAAAAAACTTCAGGGATCGTTTCAGAATGTTCCAAAACGGATTTCAGTGTGAAAATTTTTCGAAGAAGTCGATTCTAAAAATTTTGAGGCCATTGCAATAGCTTCATTTTCTTTGAAAATTCGCTAAAATGAGAAGCACAACCTCAACATTTCCTGATAATGGGGGGTGCGCCTTGATTTTTTTTAAGATTTTTAATCGAAAGTAGACTACCTCCTGAGAATTTTTACACCAGCCATTCTCTTTTTGGATGAGTAGAACTGTTTCTATGATTTTTCAAAGTTTCGACCCCTCTCGAACCCATTTATCACGCGCCCCTCTCGTCTGAGCGGGACCCCCCAGCCCACTGTGACGTCATAAACGGTCGAAACTTTAAAAATTCATAGGAAAAGATTTACACACGCTAGAAGGTCGCGGTGGGTACCAAAATTCTCAGAATGAGGTCTACCTTAGATTAAAAACGCTGCAAATTATTACACAATGGTTTATTATTTTTCTATATAGATCACTCGTCTACAAAATCACCAACCATCCAATATGAAGGAAAAAAATAATTAAAAATAAAAAAAATAAAAAATAAAAAAAAATAAAAAAAAAAAATTTTTTAAAAAATCAAAATTACCAACCATCGATCGCATTTCTGTCAGCTCTAATGTGAACGGAGATTAGGCCTCTTTTGCGATTCACACTCGTGTTTTGATTTATATATATATATATATATATATTTCAATATAAACCCTTAAATTTTCGTAGGGAGCGAACGGTTTGTCCTACAGAGCTCCGCGTGGTCTCAAAAAATTCCAAAAATTCCATAGAATCTTAAATTGAAGGAAAAACCATACCTTTATATCTAAATTTTTTGAGTTAGGGCGTTTTCAAAATTTCAAAATTGATTTTGGAACCCTTAGAAGTGACCGTCATCAACCAAAAGCTTCGGGGCACAACTAGACCCCAAATGGAGCCTACATACCAAATTTCATCAAAATCGGTCAATGCTAAGTGGCAAAAGTGCCGCGTACGGCGGACGGACGGCCAAATTTTTATTCGATTTTTTGATTCTACGTACCTTGAAAACGTAAACCATCAAATTTTGAGGGGGTGTTAAAATTTTTTTTTTCTTGGTCGATTCCAAAGGTTCATTATTGAAAATAATAAACCAAAATGACAATAAACAGTTTTTCCTACCCAGGCGCACACCCTATTCATGACGTCATTCTCTTATCCCTAGTTCATGAAGAAACATAATATGCACAAACTGTCAAGTATCGGGAATGGGGTCATCCAACAAACGCTGTTATTACCGAGCTTTCGGAAAATTTATTTCCTTCATCAGGACTCAAAGCAGCTACATGTGAGGAGAGTGTACCCACCAACTCATACTCTCATTGTTTCCAACTTTGTAAAAACTTTAAAAATAAATAAATACCATCAGGCTTTCAACAATACCAAAACAATAAATTCTAAAATTTTAGGCGTATAAATAACAATAAAACTCTGGAAACAAAATCAAACTAATTCTCAAGAATGAGTTAGAAGAATGAGAATTAGTTTAGTTTTGTTTCCAGAGTTTTATTGTTATTTATACGCCTAAAATTTTAGAATTTATTGTTTTGTTATTGTTGAAAGCCTGATGCTTTCGCGATCGCACGTAGGTAATATCGCAGTATTCTAGAGAACCTTGCTTCACAGCTACCGGTATGTAGCTGTGATTTTGTTTACTGGTTGTAGCGTTGCATTTTTGTGGCAAAAAAAAAAGTGTCGTGAAAAATTCCTGACCCCCAGCCAAAAGACTTATCCATGACAAAAAATCGTCGTCCCATGACACACTGAATTGTATATCTCCTTCTTTCGCGCGCCTTCGGCGCTGTTGAAGTAAGTCAAAAGTCATCAGAAATCAACTGAAGACCACAGGGGAAGAACGCACCAAGTCGATTTTTTGCGAAAAATAGGTTATGACGGTTTCTTATAGGTTTTTTCACGGTGGACTCGATGGTGACAACCAAAATGGTCAAAAACGATCCAATATAAGAGAAAAATGCGAGAAACGAAACACCGTACAGGGGAAGAACGCACCAAGCCGAGCGCAACCGGGGAAGAACGTGCCAACTTTCGGGCTCCCTCCCCCAGGTCGTATTCCCCTACCTGATGGATCTCTGTGATTCACGCATTCATGCGGTTTTCCTGGGTTTCACAGTATTATTTTCGATTGTTAGCGGCGATCATTATTATTTTCTTCATACCAATAAGTTTATATCAGACTAGTGTTTGTTTTCTTGAAAACGGTGAAACAAAAATGAATTTCCTGGATTTTATTCTATTAAAATATTTTGCAAAACTTCTTCGTGAGTGAACTTTTGAAAATATCAAATCATTATATATGTAGAAATAGTCGGGTGTTTAGGTCCCGAGATATATATTATTAAAATGTCACGAAACCGTTGAGCCCTGATAAAGAGAGAAATCTTATGGCAGGATACTATGAATAAAACCAGCAATACACGTTCATGGTGCGTTCTTCCCCTGTACAGATGGACCTTTGCAACTTTGGATAGCAATATGAAGTTTTAAAATACTTTTTGCAGTAGTTTTGATTGTACCACCGCATTCTACAGTACGCTGAGATACAAATTCCATTTTTTTTAAATTGTATCGACCAAATTAGAACTAATATTGGGTTTTTGCCGGAAAAAATGATTTCCTGAAAAGTTTACAAAATGGGACATGGTGCGTTCTTCCCCTGTAGTCTTCAACTGTAACGCTATGCGAGTCCATGTGCCAAAGTAAAGACATAAAATGTCAAAATTTTTGTGTAATTTGTTTTTCAATTAAATGATTATACAGTAGGATCTATTTTGATGAGGTTCTGTTTCTTACTTTCAACAACAGATAAAGAAGTGCCAACGAATCGATCGGTTGACGAAAAATTACCTTCTCGCCTTTCAAAATGAGCAGAAAATTAGAACGAATCCTGGTGGTTTTCTCTCATCAATTTCGTAATGGAAGGGCAAAGGGCTCGTGACGGTGGTGAAGGGCGATGAAACTCAACTCAGCCGTCAGGTGTCGGTGGGGGGGGGGGGGGGTTGAAGGGCTGAAACCTTTAACAAAAGGGTAACCGGTGATATTTTGAAGACAAAGGACTTGTTGGCGCTTCCCAAACAAAAACCCTCCAAGGAACAATCAGGGATGAGCTGAACAACTAGCGATTCCGTTTTTCCCTCGAGGTGACTTTCTAAGATTTTGAAATAAATTTCGCATGTCCGCCAGCTCATTCAATTAGACGAAAAGGTCCTGGATTGCGGTTCTCACTGCCTATCAGGCCAGTCAATCATGTTGTTAATATATAAGCAATATATTATATAAGCAATGGGTTATTGAAGGCAGACCACGCTGCTCGAGTTTCAATAAAGTAGTACAGTATTGAGCAAAAACTTGGAGTATCCCAAAATCTACAAGTTTTCATCAATAAAATGACAATTTTTTAATTTGATTCTGCCAATAGAAGACAGCGGGCTATCCAAGGCAGACCATGCTCTATTGCTTACATACCACTCATACTTCAACGTGTCAACCCATTTGGAACCTCCTATGAACATCATTTAGAAGTAAACTTTTGACGTAATTGTTTACTTCTGCTTATTTTCTTGATCTAGAATATTCACCTCAAACCCTACCAGCGTTAGTTTAGTTCAGAACGTGATTCAGTACAATTGTTTCTCATTTGAAAATGGACCAATCTGTTGGTGTTGAATCGCTGCTGAATAACTCGGTGTAAATAATCAAAATATATATTTTTGTCAGTATTTTTTTCATTTTCTTTTTACCAGAATGTTTATTCATGGGATAAAATTATTTTGTTGGAATTTGTTCAAGTTATAACTTCACAAGAAGTGGTTTTACATCAGCGATGCCATATGGCACCGCTGGTCTCTCAGGGGCTCTTAGTTGCTGTCTCATAGCCTCTACATTTCTTATCCGATTTCGAAGAAATATTCACAGATTGTGTGGGTAGTTGATGTTTCGAGATCAACTACTATGCATCGGATCATCTATTCAATCGGGTTATGGATATGAGGAAGCTATGTGCCTCACCCACTTGGCAGACTTTTTTTCATTGCAGGCCTGAATTTTCTGTTCAAGAAGCCCTTGATGTAGGTACCAATTGGTGATATCCCTGATGGAATTAACCAATACACCCGATGGAATGTTGAACCACCTGAGACAAATGTACTGACTGATGAAGAGTCAGGCGATTAAACAAGGTGTAGTTGCTGGCCACAGCAAAATTATTCAGATTTTTGACAATCGCTGCTACTGGGATCTGAAATCTTACAAGAATTGCAAAAGTTTTAGCAATGCTAGGCGACGAAAGTTTTTTTAAAATTATACAACGTCAAGGAAACATTCAGAATCGTTTGTGAGGTACCTACAAATACCGTCTTCTTGAGTGTTGGACGACATCCTGTTTGATCGCAGGGACCATTATGTCGTGAACACCTACCTATCATAGGTGTCTTTCGTCTTTTCATAATGAAAAGAAGAAAAGAAGTGGGCTGGCTTCAACTGGAAGTCCCAGACTAGAACAATGTGCCACAAGTCCTATGTGGGCTTATAAGTGGTTTGTTCTATGTTATTTTATCGAAAATTTGAATGTTCCATAACAATATTTCTCTCATAGGATTTTCAAATGTATCGTTTTGTGGTAAAAAATACAGAATTGACTAAATTATGTTATTATGTTCATGTGAATATTGTTATTCCTTCTATTTACTACCAGGTAACAGTTTATTTTTGTTGAAAAAACTGATGTCCTTGGTCTTCACATGCACTCCATCGGACGTGTCATATCTTACCAGCGGTGCCGTATGGCACCCACCAATTTCAGTAAATTGGCTATTGGCAGAATTTTTTCAATATTTTCCCCGTGTTCCTGAGGTCAAAATTAGTGAACCTACAAAGTTTTGTGTAAAATTCGATCAAAAAAAGATACGGTTTCAAATGGGTTAATATGTAAATCATCCCAAAAATGTCTAAATTTTTTATCAAATTTTACAATTTTTCAATCAAATTCTGCCAGGACTTTACAGCTGGATTGGCAGACAAGTCTCAAACCCGTAAGTTGACTATTAAAATCCAGCTGTAAAAATTTGGGACGTCCCAAACGTTGTGGATTTTTGCAAAAAAGTGAACAATTTTAAAAATTGAGTCTGCCGAGGGTTAACAGCCGTTGAAGAGTGACAGACTGATGAAAACATCCATGATTGGACCTAATCTATCATTCACGGAGTTTTCATCCATCCAGGAGATATGATGATTTTTCGCGACTTTTGAACATTTCACATGGCCGCCATTTTTGAAAGCAACCGTTTTGGAATGACAGATGTGAATTTTCTCTCTCAGAATGGACAGATTTTCATAATTTGTCGTCAATTCGTGTCCCTAAATGAAGTGCGATTTTCGGCCTCAGCTCCAGGACTATAAGGTATGACCAAGTTTGCGGCATCGAAAAACTTGAGGTAAGTGCTGGTGCTCGAAAAAACCCGACAATTTCCGAAGTTTTCCACTTTCTAGCTTATAACTCCAAAAAATGTGAGTCCTACCGAAACAGTCACTGAGGAGATTTGGAACCATTTCAGCGTAACGGCAGCTTTGTGGTTCCAGAAGGTCACGAGATACATCTCTTCTAACATAGGCCACTTTTCAGGCAATTGATGACATTTAGCATTGGGAGCTACAATTCTTGGGAAATCCAATTTTGTTTCATCATTTTCAATAATGAACCTATGGAATCGACCACATGAAGGTATTGCATTTCCATCACTTTAAAATAGTATTGCAATTTTCAGAATAGACTGAGACCACCCAGAGCTCTGTAGGACCAACCGTTCGCTCCCTACGGGAACTTAAGGGTCGGACTTGCGATAAATGAGAAACACGAGTGTGAATCGCAAAATAGGTCCTTAGCAACCAGTAATAAAATTTCCATATGAAGGCACCCCAACCCCCCTATTTCTTCGAATCGAGTGTGAAGCGTTTATTTCTTTAAAAAAAAAAACGCTGCAAATCATTACACAATGGTTTATTATTTTTTATTTTTCTATATAGATCACTCGTCTGCAAAGCCACCAACCATCCAACATGAAAAAAACATTATCGAATTTCGGTCAGCTTTAATTTGAACGGAGATTAGCCTCTTTTGCGATTCACGCTCGTGTTTCTGGTTTATCGTACGTCCAAACTTTAAATTCACGTAGTGAGCGAACGGTTTGTCCTACAGAGCTCCGGGTGGTCTCAAAAAATTCTAAAAATTCTATAGAATCTTAAATTGAAGGAAAAACAATACCTTTATATCAACATTTTTTGAGTTAGGGCGTTTTCAAAATTCATTTTGGAACCCTTAGAAGTGACCTACATCAACCAAAATCTTCGGGGAACAACTAGACCCCGAATGGAGCCTACATACCAAATTTCATCAAACTCGGTCAATGCTAAGTGGCAAAAGTGCCGCGTACGGCGTACGGACGGCCAAATTTTTATTCGATTTTTGGATTCTACATACCTTGAAACGTAAACCATCAAATTTTGAGGGGGTGTTTAAAAAAATTTTTCTTGGTCGATTCCAAAGGTTCATTATTGAAAACAATAAACCAATAAACTTGGTTTTGAAGCGGAAATATGGTTGGTAGGTGGTGACAATGGCAAATCTTCTGTAATAGCAAAAAAGGCTTTGCAGGCGAGTGACCTGTACAGAAAACAATAAACCTTTGTGTAATAATTTTCAACATTTTTCAGTAGACAATGGATTTTGCTTCCGAGTCTACCAAAGTAGCGGAAGCTTTGTTTTCACTTTTCCAGGTTGAAAAAAAATGTTCTTCAAAATCAAAATTTCCACTCACGTTTTGCGTTTTAGACCTTCTTGAACAATTTTGATACTGTGTCTGTCTGTCTGTAATGAAATACTTGTAACGGGCAAAACAATACGAATTTATTGTCCGATTTTGATGAAATTTTCTGGGTGTACACGGATTGGGATGTTGATGGTTCCCTAGGAAAATCATTACCGCTGGACTGATAGTAGCCACTGCGCATGCGCAAACATGAATTTCCTTTCCTTTCCTTTTTTTCTTTTTTTTTCCTTTTCCTTTTTTTTTTGAACGGCCATAACTTCTACATTTTCCATCCGATTTCAATGAAATTCTCGAGGATGTTACAGATTAACTTGTTTTGATGTTATGATGTTTTGAGATTGACTACTAGGTATGCATCGGATTATACAATCGGGTTATGGATACGAGGAAGCTATGTGCTACACCCACTTGGCAGACGTTTTTAAGATTTTTTTCCTAAAATATCGATACGATTTAACTAAATCGATTCATTTTGAAGAATTTGACATCCCTACCTCATAGTCATAACAAGATTTGGTTCATGGTTGCTGAGGAAGCACAACTGTGAAGTGAAACACTGAAAGCTCGAAGATGGAAAAAAATATTCGCATCGTATCAGCTGAATTTTGAACAGTTTTTGCAAATTTCCGTCAGTGAACATTCATTTGCGATTCACACTCGTGTTTCTGGTTTATCATTCGTCCCAAATTCTATCTATTATTGAACGGTTGGTCCTACAGAGCTCTGGGTGGTCTCGTTCGATTCTAAACAATACCTTCATATCGAAAGTTTTTCCATCTTTTGGCACAGTTCAACGCCTATTCATCCCCAAGGAGTGGCTTACAGCATAACCGAATTTTTGCGGCACAATTGGACCCAAAAAGGACCCGATACCAAATTTCATCAAAATTGGTAACTAAGGAAAGTGTACGGCATATTTTTCCTTACGCTGGACGGAGCGGAAAATTCGTAAAATATTTATTCGAATTTCGGATTTTTATTTTGATGTCGGAGGGGGGGTAAATTGTCTTGCTCGCCCCTCAAGGTTCATCATTGAGAATAATAAACGTTGTTTTTTCTTTGCAGAAGATGTTGCAGTGATGTTTCAAACAGTTTCGGGACAAATTTGTCCATGTTGACGATCTCTGAGGAGATTCATTGCCTTTTAGCCCGCCAGTTCCAAGTCCTCACGGATTCATGGAAATAGGTTTTTGATCTTGCAAACCTGATGAGAACACTCCTCTCACTTTGTTCTAACACTGAATGGCCGTGGGTTTTGTTATCAGCCGTGTTTTCAGCGCTGATTCAACTTATTTCCCGATCTGATCTCCCGTTTGTCTATTGGGTTCACTCATTTATAATTATAACATCAAGTTAAACTCGCATTATTGAGGATCACCATCAGTGTCAGTCATTTTGGTTTATTATTTTCAATAATTAACCTTTGGAATCTACCAAGAAGAAAAAAATTACCCTCCCCTCCTCAAAATTTGTCGGTTTACGTTTCAAGGTACGTAGAATCCGAAAATCGAATACAAATTTATCCGTCCGTCCGCTACACTTTCCTTAGTTCCCAAAAACCGATTTTGATGAAATTTGATATGTGGGCTCCATCTGCGTTTTAGTTGTGCCCCGAAGTTTTTGGTTGATGTCGGTCACTTCTAAGGGTTGAAATTTTGATAACGCCCTAGTTAAAAAAAATTCGATATAAAGGTATTTTTTGGTTTATTATTTTCAATAATGAACCTTTGGAATCGGCCAAGAAAAAATCATTTTTAACACCCCCTCAAAATTTGATGGTTTACGTTTCAAGGTACCTACGTAGAATCCAAAAATCGAATAAAAATTTGGCCGTCCGTCCGCCGTACGCGGCACTTTTGCCACTTAGCATTGACCGATTTTGCTGAAATTTGGTATGCAGGCTCCATTTGGGGTCTTATTGTGCCCCGAAGATTTTGGTTGATGTAGGTCACTTCTAAGGGTTCCAAAATCAATTTTGAAATTTTGAAAACGCCCTAACTCAAAAAATTTTGATATAAAGGTATTGTTTTTCCTTCAATTTTGGATTCTATAGAATTTTTAGAATTTTTTGAGATCACCCGGAGCTCTGTAGGACAAACCGTTCGCTCCCTACAAAAATTTAAGGGTTTATATTGAAATAGATATATATATAAATCAAAACACGAGCGTGAATCGCAAAAGAGGTCTAATCTCCGTTCAAATTAGAGCTGACCGAAATGCAATCGATAGTTGGTGATTTTGATTTTTTTTATTTTATTTTTTTTTTTTATTTTATTTTATTTATTTATTGTTTTTTGATTTTTTTTTTCATATTGGATGGTTGGTGATTTTGTAGACGAGTGATCTATATAGAAAAATAATAAACCATTGTGTAATAATTTGCAGCGTTTTTTCAATCAGTTTAAGATAGTATTGAACTTTTAGAGACCAACGAGAAGTTGAGGGGGTCTCAGTCGGTCGCCGTTTGTTTTTAGTATTTCGCCAAATCGAAGGGGCAAAAAGTTAGAAAGTTGTACCTAAACTTGAAATTTCAAAGGATTTTAGAAATTCATTAGTGCACGGGTCTAGGGAATTGAAAAACTGAAATATTGCCGATGGAATCATCAAAATCGAACAATAATTGCCAAAGAAAAATGGGAAAAACTACTAAATAAACGGTTATTCCCATGTTTTTCGCATATTTATCTGGCAATTATCGTTCGATTTTCATGATTCCAGCGGCAATCTTTCAGTTTTCCAATTCCCAAGCTCCATGCACTAATGAATTTCTAAAATCCTTAAAAATTTCAAGTTTAGCTACATTTTATGGGGGAAAAAAATTAACGGGTTTTCCCGTTAAAATTTTAAAAAATTAACTGAATTAACGGGTTTTTCCATTTTTCTCTGGCATTTATGGTTCGATTTTGATGATTCCAGCGGCAATATTTCAGTTATTCAATTCCCTGGGGCCGTGCACTAATGAATTTTCAAGATCCTTTGAAATTTCAAATTTAGTTACAACTTTTTAGGTTTTCGCGCCTTCGATTTCCTGAAATACTAACCTGGAACGAGGAACGAACGACAGAGACCCCCTTAAGGGTTGGTCTTACGATAAATCAGAAACACGAGTGTGAATCGCAAAAGAGGCCGAATCTCCGTTCAAATTTTAGCTGACCAAAATGATATTGCTGTAGGTACGTGGTAGGTAAAGCCGAGTTCTTTGCAGACGAGTGATCAATATAGAAAAATAATAAACCTTTGTGTAATAATTTGCAGCGTTTTTCAATGGAACTAGTGATGATACGCGCTGTTACCGTTGGATTCCTGATATGTGGTGTTGCTTGAATGGAGATTTCAGCGATCTCATTCTGGAAAATGGTGTAAATGAGTCGTTCAGTCTATTCGCTGCGAGATAGCGCGTCCAACGATACCAGAAACTAATTTTCGACAAAAATGTATGATAAGTTGTGATGCTGTGAGACCGACGATACGTTTATGTCAAAATTTATCCTTGATTGGAATACAAGAAATCCCATCATCGTTTTCGCGCACCAGTGTCGTTGTTGTCGCACTGGGTGGCCAGTGCCCAATGTCACCTGTAGGTGACACCCCCTCAAAACTTGTATAACCAACCAAATCAACAAATACAATTTTTTCCTTTCATTTAGAGTAGAACTAATGGGAAAAAAGAAAAAATCGAAAATAATGTTTACCACATCTATGGGAACTGGCGGAGTAATGACATTGAAGTGGTTGTAAAGAAAGGACGAATTGTGTCGGGATGTGGCGAAACAGGGGGTGGTATTTCGATTTATAACCCAGAAAAAGAGGGGGCGATGAGGTTGGAATTTTTTCCCGCAAAAATAAAGACCGAAGCGAGAAAAACTACGACGACATGAAAAGCTGAGTTCGACGTGATGTCGAGCATTCGGATTCTTCGGCGGTTTCGAGAGGTTTCTCGTTGAGTTATTTTGTTCATTTTGGGGATGTAACTTACCAAGGGAGCATGTAAAAGAATGTTGTCGAGTGTCGGAGAGATGTGAGGTACTGAGAGAGGCTGGTATCGACTGGGGCCCGGGAGTCGAGCAATAGCGCCACTCCCACTACCCGGTTTTCAACCACCCCAGCACAGCAAAGGGGAGTTTTCCCCTTCTCGTCGTCGAGCCAGGAAAACACCGTCTCAGTCTTTTGTAAACACTTTGCAAATTCATTGAATACTTGAACACGTTCAAGGTGGCCTCCTCAACTACTTTTTCTGCTCTTCTACGATGATCTTTCCGTACTTACAGTACGTGTCTACGTCACTTCCGAACCAATGAATATTCATCTACAGTTTTGGTGTCTCTTCAAACCTCTCCAACTTTTCTTGACATTTCTGTCACCTAATTATCTCCTATGAAACGTCAAATGGACAATTGTCGTGCCTTTTGGTTTATTTTCACTTACAAACCTTTGGAATAGACCAAGAAAAATATTTTAATCCCCCCTGAAACATTTGTTGGTTTACGTTTCATTTCAAGGTACGTAGAATATTACAATCGAATAAAATGGGGGGGTGCGCCTGATTTTATTATATTTTTAATCGAAAGTAGACCTCATTCTGAGAATTTTGACATCAGCCGTTCTCTTTTTGGATGAGTACATCTTTTTCTATGATTTTTCAAAGTTTCGAATCTTTATGACGTCTCGCGCCCCCCTCCCGCCTGGGCGGGACCCCCCAGCCCACTGTGACGTCATAAACATTCGAAACTTTGAAAAATCATAGAAAAACATCCATCTCACGCTAGAAGGTGGCGGTTGGTGTCAAAATTCTCATAATGAGGTCTAATTTACATTAAAAATAACAATAATCAGTTTTTCCGACCCATGCGCACATCCACCGTTGCCGTCCGTCCGCCGTACGCGGCACTTTCCTCAGTTACCATGGACCGATTTTGATGAAATTTGGTATAAGGGCTCCATCTGGGGTCTAGTTGTGCCCCTAAACTTTTGGTTGATGTCAGTCCCTTCCATCGGTTGAAAAATAAGGACAGAAAAATTCAAAATGCCATATCGATACCTTAAACCACAAAGGGGCTATGTCCAAACATATTGTTTAGTACCCAATGCATGCATTCCAGGGAACGTCCCATTGGATAAGCATTAGATCAGTTCAACCAGTTGGTAAGCGATAAAACTGTTTTACTCGATGTTATTTATTTAGAATTTTAGGCAAGAAATAGTGACCCCCCCACCATTATCCACCATAACACTTCTAGCGGCATGGGAGCCTCGAATCTGGAGAGCATTTTAAAATCCATGATCTACGATACCCAACTTGCGAATTCGAGTTCACCCCCCCCCCCCCCCCCCCCCCCCCCACCCCAACGCCAACAATGGTGCCAGTCTGGCACCAAAGCGGAAATGCGTCGTAACATTGAACTTTCATCTATTAGTTTTAGTAGGCAGTCCGTCGAGGTTCACATCCGTATTCAAGGTGAAACACAAAAAACCCACGAAATATGCGGTTTATGGTGTCCTGGCGCCATGGTGGCACCACTATTAGTTCCGTGGTGGTACAGAGAATAATTCATGAAAATCCGGAGGTAAAATGAGAATTTTTCCTTAATTTCAAAGCTTGGGTACGGACAATTAGTAAGCAGTAAAGGAACCGAAATATTGAAAATTCGGATATTTTGTGAATATCATCCCCCCACTCGCCCCCTCCCCTTGCGAATTTTCGTACTCTGGTGAAATCATGTACAACTCGGAAGTTATTTGAGTCAAACAAAAAAGAAACACGCAAATCGGTTGGAAATTGAGGCCTGGGCAGAGTTTACAAGATTATGCCCGCAAACGCACGGTTTTTAAGCATTAACCCCCTTTCCCCCCTTAAAAAGCAAAATTCAAAATTCCGGCGCCGTAGAGCACAACTAGATAGTTTCCTGCGTCGAACAAAAAACGAACCACAAAAATCGGTTGAGAACTAAGGCATGCGCAGACGACAGAATATTATGGCCAAAAACGCACGTTTTTTGAGCATTAACCCCCTTTCCCCCCTTGAAAGGCAAAATTCGAAATTCCGGCGACGTAGTGCACAACTAGATAGTTTTCCGCGTTGAACAGAAAAACGCTGCAAATCATTGCTCAAAGGTTTATTATTTTGTGTATAGATCATCCTTCTGTATAGATCACTGGTTCTCCATCAATAGCACCTACCACCATCTGTATTCTCCCTTGACCTTCCCTCTCAAATTCCAGCTTCCTGCGTTCTATAGGATTGAAAATGGCTTCGGAGCTCACTCAGCTGATCAGTGATCTGAAGAGTGAAGAAGATCTCCTCGAATGCTGGAGACGCCTGGAAGAGCACTTCCATTCAATAGGATTGAAAATGGCTTCGGAGCTCACTCAGCTGATCAGTGATGTGAGGAGTGAAGAAGATCTCCTCGAATGCTGGAGACGCCTGGAAGAGCACTTTCATTCAATAGGATTGAAAATGGCTTCGGAGCTCACTCAGCTGATCAGTGATCTGAAGAGTGAAGAAGATCTCCTCGAATGCTGGAGACGCCTGGAAGAGCACCTCCATTCAATAGGATTGAAAATGGCTTCGGAGCTCACTCAGCTGATCAGTGATGTGAGGAGTGAAGAAGATCTCCTCGAATGCTGGAGACGCATGGAAGAGCACTTCCATTCAATAGGATTGAAAATGGCTTTGGAGCTCACTCAGCGAGCAATGATTTGCAGCGTTTTTTACCTACAAACTTACGTTTTACCTACCAACTTTTTTTTACCTACCAACTATTGGTAGGTACTACCTACCACACTATAATGGCTTCACACCTTCACAATCAAGTTTATTAGAAAGAACTAAACGCTTCACACTCGATTCGAAAAATAGAAAGTATTGATAAGTATAGCTTGATATGAAAATTTGATTACTGGTTACGCAGAAGGCAAAACTGTATACAAATCGAAGAAATGAACAGCGATCGCATTTTAGTCAGATAAAATTTTAACGGCGATTAGACCTCTTTTGCGATTCACACTCATGATTCTGTTTTATCGAAGGAAAACCTTCAAATACTCGTAGGGACCGAACGGTTTGTCCTACAGAGCTCCGGGTGGTCTCAGAAATTTTTAAAAATTCAATACTATTTAAAATTGGTGAAAAAACGATACCTTCATTTCGAGAGTTTTCGAGCTAGGGCACTCTTGAAAATTTCAACCCTTAATTTTCACCCCTTAGAAGTGACCTACATCAACCAAAAGCTTCGCGGCACAACTAGACCCCAAATGGAGCCCACATACCAAATTTGAACCAAATCGGTCCAGTGTTGCTAAGAAAAGTGCCGCGTACGGCGGACGGACGGAAATTTTTGGTTTATTATTTTCAATAATAAGACTTTGGAATCGAGCAAGAAAAAAAAAAATTTTAACCACCCTGTTATGATTTTTGGCTAGGCGGGTCACCAAAGTTGTTTTCTGAATGCGTGAATTTACTGACTCCAAATTGTTGTATGAAATGACTGAAATATACGGGAAGTTTATACTCTATAATTTGGAAGAAGAAATTTGTCTGTTTAATTTTGAAGGGACGTTTTTGAACAATTTAGCTTCCTGTCTGCACAAAACGGGGTTACTAAATTGTTATGGAAAACGGCTTCTGGTCTGTGTAGAACCCAGCTCACCAAATGAAGTTAATGAAAAATGTGGAGGATGTTGAAGTGTAGGCCCAGTCTGCACGAAACCGGATTGCTACTGAGGTTTAGTTTCCTAAGTGTTTTTTAGGTTTGAGATTTGGTATGGGTTGTTGAAGAGATAAGATCGCTTTGAGAGTTTACAAGTGGTATATCGCTTTTCCATAGGAATGGCCCTTATATACCGTTCCCCTACTCCGGGAGGTTCTAGTCCTCCTGGGGGAGGGACAATTCGACCGTTGGGTGTCCGGCCGTTGTGACCTCATTCCTGTGGAAAAGGGACCGTTACTTTTATTTGTGAAAATACGACAACAAAATTCCTTGGAGGCACGACACACCCCTCAAAATTTGATGTTTTACGTTTCAAGGTACTACGTAGCATACGAAAATCGAATAAAAAAATTTCCGTCCGTCCGCCGTACGCGGCACTTTTCTTAGCAACACTGGACCGATTTGGTTCAAATTTGGTATATGGGCTCCATTTGGGGTCTAGTTGTGCCGCGAAGCTTTTGGTTGATGTAGGTCACTTCTAAGGGGTGAAAATTAAGGGTTGAAATTTTCAAGAGTGCCTTAGCTCGAAAACTGTCGAAATAAAGGTATAATTTTTTCACCAATTTTAAATAGTATTGAATTTTTAATATTTTTTGAGACCACTCGGAGCTCTGTAGGACAAACCGTTCGGTCCCTACGAGTACTTGAAGGTTTTCCTTCTATTAAACAGAATCATGAGTGTGAATCGCAAAAAAGGTCTAATCTCCGTTCAAATTTTATCGGACTAAAATGCGATCGCTGTTAATTTCTTCGATTTGTATACAGTTTTGCCTTCTGCGTAACCAGTAATCAAATTTCCATATGAAGCTTTCTATTTCTCGAATCGAGTGTGAAGCGTTTAGTTCTTTCTAATAAACTTGATTGTGAAGGTGTGAAGCCAGTATGGTGTGGTAGGTAGTACCTAGCTGGTAGGTAAAAAAAAGTTGGTAGGTAAAAAAAATGTTGGTGGGTAAAAAACGCTGCAAATCATTGCTCAAAGGCTTCTTCACTCTTCAGATCACTGATCAGCTGAGTGAGCTCCGAAGTCATTTTCAATCCTATTGAATGGAAGTGCTTTTCCAGGCGTCTCCAGCATTCGAGGAGATCTTCTTCACTCCTCAGATCACTGATCAGCTGAGTGAGCTCCGAAGCCATTTTCAATCCTATTGAACGCAGGAAGCTGAAATTTGAGAGGGAAGGTCAAGGGAGAATACAGATGGTGGTAGGTGCTATTGATGGAGAACCAGTGATCTATACAGAAGGGTGATCTATACAGAAAATAATAAACCTTTGAGCAATGATTTGCAGCGTTTTTTTATTCGATTTTCTTATTCTACGTACCTTGAAACGTAAAACATCAAATTTTGAGGGGGGGGTTAAAAATTTTTTTTTCTTGCTCGATTCCAAAGGCTTAGGGTAAAAGCACCAATTGTTGACACTATTCCTAATGTTGACACTTCAATTTTAAAATGTAAAAATAAGCTATTGGGTCACTGTAGGTACTCGAAATTAGCGTCATTCTGTTGATAAGAATGTAGTTATCGATGTTGGCCGGCTCCACTAGTTATAATATCCGATATAACTTGGCTGGCTGAAATTGAAGCTGATGATAGCTGTATCAGTAACTCCAGCGACGCCATCCTTCTGCCGCAAGTTAGTGAGGTAGGTCAACAAATTTAGTCTTTTGAAGTAAAATTTTGTGAGTAAAATTACCATTTCACTTCGTCTGCTTCATGTATAACATAAGGAAGAATGTGTAAGCATTAAAACCCCAAATTTCAATAGGAAAACACGGTTAAATTCGGTGTCATCATTAGGGTCTCATGAAATAGTTTGTGTCCTAATGTTGACACCTGTGTCAACATTAGGGGAAACTGTTGATTTGGTTGCTAAGGTGATATTTGGGTTTGAATAATTGTGTAGTGTATCACGACTATCGACTTTTTCAATTTAACATGGCGGAACCTTAAGTTGACACCGTCTGATCCCAATGTTGACATTCAGTTCCTAATGTTGACATCAACTTTTTTTTCTACTTGCAAAGAAAACTATATTTTATCAAATACACCAAAAGAAGACATGAAGCGCCAGAAAGAAGAAATGAAGAAGAAGAAAGAAGAGCTGAAAGTTAAGAAGTCGCGACCGATCAAGAAAAGTAGAAGGAGCTTAGGTTCCTCGTCACTATCAGAGAGTTCAAGTGAATCAGAGGAGTGGGCCCCATCGATTGCCACCGAGGACGACATAGATGTATTTGAGATTTTTAGGGACATAGATGAAGACAGCGATGTTGCCCAGCAGAATACCGTAATTGGAGGAAGGGAAGAGGAATTGTCAAATGAAGTGGAGCCACTGGAGGAATCGCTGAAAGAAGATGAGCCGATATCCTTACCAGCAGGGGACAGCAAACAAAGTGGACCTTCAAACAGTGAAGTCGACCAGGCAAAACTAAGTCCAAATCGCTGTGTTGCTGAGAAAACCACCACCGTGGAAGAAGTTGGACGTTGTGCCATGTCGAGGAAGAAGTTGGACGAATAAATGAAGGAGACATGGTTGTGGCTGTGTTGCCTAACAAAAAACGTGAGACGGAATGCGTTTGCCTGGTTGTCAACGTTGATTCTGAAATGCTGCGGAAGTAACACCACTTCTTCCCTGCAACAGACTGAGGATGTTTTTAAGCGTTCGTGAGACGGGAATCATCTCCTACCGGTCAATAACGTCAAATACAAACTGCCCAAGCCCAAATCTTATGGGGCCAATCCCGATAAATTTGTGTTCCCTGTTTCCGTTCTTGTAGCTCTTTAATTAAGTATGTTCTTGTTCCTAGGTAATTAGGTATCTTCTTGAAATATATTGTAACCTATTTCGAATCTCTCTTGTTCATTTACCTTGAGCAATAACTTCAGGAAAGCGATGGGTCAATATTTAAATTGGTGTCAACATTAGGAACTGCAGATGTCAACAAATGGAATTTTCGAAGACAAATGTGTCAACATTGGGGGCAAAAAACCATGTTAGAAAAAATTCGTTTATGATAATATAAAAAAATATTTTGGTAAGTCTAATACGTGTGTGAGAACCCAGGACTAATGGGCGCGGGGAACTGAAGTAGCACTGGTCACCGCGAGATCGCGGGGCCTGTACGATCAGCGGCCCCGCGGTGTTCCCCGCCCCTCGCCCATAGTCCGCGGAATAAATCGTCGCAACGAAGTTGGGAGCCTCCCCTTCCCCGCGCGCCCCGAGCCCCGAGGCAAAGGACGAAGACGCTGTGTCAGCAGCCCCCGAAGGACGACGCCCGCCGGAAAGGAGGATGGCATTCGACGGAGTGGAGCCTTAACGTGAGGTGCAGAGTTGTGGTACCGTTGATTTTTGGTGAAGACCATGTGCTTGTTGAATCTGGGTGAGTGCTAGCAATAAGCGTTATTTCCAGGACCTTACCACCTGGTGGTTTTGCGATATTTGAAGAAAGGAGGGACGCTGAGTACGTCTTGTAAGGATTTGTGGGCTTTTCGGGTTTATTTTACCACTTTGGGGAGTTATATTGGTTTATATTGCTTGGTTTATATTGTTTATACTGTTTGGTTTGATATTGTTTGGTTTATTTTACCACTTTGGGGAGTTATATTGGTTTATATTGTTTGGTTTATATTGTTCACTTTGGGGAGTTATATTGGTTTATATTGGAGTTATATTGTACCATTTTGCTATTTTTTGTTTCTAATTGTAGCATTATTGAATCCATTGGAGACGCCCCGGATGTGCGGGGAAAAGGGGGTGACCAAGTGTCGTGTATAAGTGTCAGAAAATTGCTGTAGAAATTAAGAATTTAGGGAAGAATAAAAGGGTATCAAATTCAAACGCGCGTGTGTGAACTATTTCTTTGAATATCCTTACCCACTTGAGGGGCTCCCTTACAACTGGTGTCAGGTGTGGGGTCAGCTGCAAGAACGTTGACCTTACCCACGAGCCCCGAGAGTGCGAAGGATGTCCGAGCTAGAGGAGCTGAGACAGCGCTTGGCGGAGGCCGAGCTGGCCAATTTGGCCTATGCAGAAAAGGAGGAGGAGCTGCAACAAAAGCTTCGAGATGCCCGTTTACGGCTAACCTATGGGTCAGCGGGGGCGGAAGGGAAGGATTCGGGAGAGGGGAAATGGGACGTCCGGAACCCCATGACCGAGCTCGTCGATTTGTTGAGGAGTAGCGGATTGGGGGCGAGACCGGAGGCCCACAAGGTGAGAAAAGATTTCAGCATGCAGAGCCTAGTGCGAAAGTGGGGGGGGGACTAAGGACGAAGTCCCAGTGGAGGAATTCCTAGCTCAACTACGCAGCATCGGAAAAACTGGGCACTGGGAAGACTCGGACTTAGTCACCATCTGTAGACTCAAATTGCAGGGGATGGCCACCGCCTTTATAGAAGGGCACCCGGAACTAACGGGAGAGGGAGTAACATTTCCCCAGTTTGAAGCGGCCCTGAAAAAAAGGTTCGCGGATCCGAAGGTATGGGAGGTCAGAGAGGAGGAGTTGAGGAGGTGCGTGCAGGGACCGACCGAGAGTATCCGGGAATATGCGGACCGGGTATTGAACCTTGGGAGACGGGCCATCCGACCCGCAGATAATGCGATAGAATCCGCATGGCTCCAGAACGAAGGTGACAAGCGCACCGTGAAAGCGTTTGTGCAAGGACTGCGGAGAGTAGTCGCTAAAGAAGTGGCCCTACGTCACCCAACCACCGCGGATGAAGCCATTGAGATGGCTTTGGAGGTGGAACACACCCTCAGGCAGTTGAGGTACAGTGAAATGGGTCGGGAGGGGCGGGTGTTGGCCATCGATGAGGTAGGACCTGAACCGGACCTACCTGCGGATGAAGTGGCGGCCATGTGGCCTAACCACAGAGTACCACGGCGCGCAGAACCGCGAGACAGCTGTCCTCAGTGCGCCCGAAGAGCACCCCAGGCTGAACGGGGGGCTCCTACGTCGAACCCACCAACATGTTTCCGATGCGGACAGCCAGGGCATATGGCCAGGTTTTGTAAGGCGGATGTAGAGTCAGGAGCGCTACAGAGGACTGCCCTTCCAGTGTGTTATCGCTGTCAGCAGACTGGGCATATCGCCCGGTACTGTACAACCATGGTTGCAAGGGAGGAGGCCAAAAGGCAAGAGGATGACCCAAAAGCCAGGGGTCCACGGAGTGCTCCAGCCGCGGACCGACCCAACTAGGAGCTAGGGAGAGATATTGGATGCCAGCCCTGTTACCCCTGGAGGATGGGCCGGTGATAGAACTAGAGGTAGAAGGGACGCTTTTGCGACTCCTTGGTGACACGGGGGCCCAAGTATCCTTACTTCAACGCCCCATAGCTGGAATCGCAATACACCCGGCCCTATCAGATCTAAGAGGATTAGGAGGAACTCTTAGGATAGAGGGAGAGCAGGCCGTCCACTGTCGTTGGAAGGGGACTGAGATGACCCACAGGTTTAAAATCGTGGATGTGGGTTTACCGTTGGACGGAATCTTGGGGACAGATATTATGCGGAAGTTGGGGCCCACCGTGTATCATGAAATTGGTCGAAAGCTAGGCCTGACCGTGGGGAACCCCTCGACCCCTACTCCGAGGTTGGCCTCATTAGCAGTAGATGGAGGGGGAAAGTGGGTGAAACGGATGGCTGAAAAGGTTGATGAATTAGCCCTCAGGTATGGCCGGTGCCCGTTGTTATCTGTGTCTCAACCCAAGGACCCTGAGGTAGGTTCTGTACAGCCGCCTAAATTAAGTAGGCAAAAGCAGCAGAAGGGAAATGGGGATCCACCCGGCTATCGAAAGGGCCCTGATCATTGGTTAATGCAAAGAGCCGAGGTGAAAGACGTTCCCGGGAGTGACCCGATAGTCGCTCCTAGGAAAATACCTAAAGGAAGGGTTCAAGGGAAAAAGGAGCCAGAACGGAGTGAATGTGAGGAAGAAGTGACGGAGGCTTTGGCATCCCGGAGACAAGTGGTCCCCGCTTTAAGTCGAGCCCTCGTTGCAGTCCTGGTGCCTGGTGAGGAAGGGAGCGAGGTACTATTGGAGCCCTATGAGTTACCACAGTCAGGGCTGAGAGGAGGGCGAAGTGTGGGGAAGATATCACAGGGACAAGCGTGGATGAGTGTAGTCAATTTGACCAAGGGTGATATGGTGGTGGACCGGCACCAGCGGCTGGCTGAGACAGAGAGGGTAGTTCCCCAGTACTCTATAATGGTCGCCCAACCCGATACGGGGAGGAGAGGGTATGAACCAGGCCTCCTAGAGGAAAAGTTGAAACACCTCAGTCTGGGAGACCGAAGACAAGTAGAGGCGGTGTTACTACCGAGGTCTCATATCTTTGATAACCCGGGTGGAATGGGCTGTAGATTACCGGTGGCACATCGCATAGATACAGGAGCCACTGCCCCTATTGCGAAGCGACCTTATCGGGTTCCGGAGGCTCAGAGAGCAGTAGTGCAGCAACACTTGGATGAAATGTTGGAAAATGGAGTGATACAGCACTCAAGCAGTCCCTGGTCGGCTCCTATCGTATTAGTACCTAAAAAGGGCTCGGAAGGAGAGGTTAAATGGCGGTTCTGTACAGATTTTCGGGCACTGAACGCAGTCACGAAAAAGGACGCCTACCCCCTACCCCTAATTAACGAGACCCTGGAGCGGTTGGGAAGGAGCCAGTTCTTTACTACCTTGGACTTGGCTTCGGGGTATCATCAGATACCAGTGGCGCAAGAGGATCAAGAGAAAACGGGATTCTCTACGTTGGGGAGACACTTTCACTACCGCAAGATGCCCTTTGGGCTTGTGAACGCACCGGCCACTTTCCAGCGGACCATGGATCATTTACTTGCTGAAGTGTTGGGAGATGCATGTTTCGTCTATTTAGATGACATTATTATCCATAGTCAGACCGTGGCTCAGCACTGCGAGAGATTGGGAAGAGTACTGGATTTGTTAATTCAGGCCAATTTAAAGGTAAAATTGGAGAAGTGTGCCTTTTTACGGGAGGAGGTATCTTATTTGGGGCATAAGGTAACGGGAGATGGTGTGAAGCCTGACCCGGAGAAAGTGAAAGCCATCCAGGCCTTCCCAGCTCCAGGGAGTGTAAGAGAAGTTCGTGGATTCCTCGGACTCGCGGGGTATTATAGAAGGTTCATACCCGATTATGCCGAGACCAGTAAGCCCCTCACCCAACTTCTGAAAAAGGATTGTTCCTTTCAGTGGGGTCCTGAACAGCGAGCTGCCTTCGAAGCACTCAAAGCTGCCTTAAAATCCGACCTCCTGTTAATATACCCCGATTTCACGGAACCATTCATTTTAGCCACGGATGCATCGGATGGTGCCGTAGGGGCCATACTTTCCCAGCGTAGAGAGGGATTTGAACGCCCTATTGCCTATGCCAGTCGACAAATGAACCGTGCAGAGAAAAATTACTCCACCACCGAGAAGGAGCTTTTGGCTGCCATGTGGGCGGTGAAGCAGTTTAGGTGCTACCTGTACGGTAGACGCTTCACACTGGTGACCGACCATGCAGCCTTAAAGTGGATGCTCGGACTTAAAGATCCCTCTTCCCGGCTGATGAGATGGGCCCTTAAACTGGCGGAATTCGACTACGAAGTCGAACATAAGCCGGGTAAGCGGCATACGAATGCCGATGCCTTGAGTAGAGCGCCTGGGGTGGCGGCACTACTGGCTCCGGATACCACGCACGTTCGGGAGGATGTGAATAAATTAAGGGAGAAGCAAACGGAGGAATGGGGATCCACTTTGAAGAGCCCGAATTATGTGAGAGATGAGCGTGGACTTTGGTACAGAAACATGGGTAAATCCGAAGGGGACAGTGGGATAGTGAAGAGGCGACTGTTACTCCCTGAGGAGTGGCGGGAACAGGTGTTAAATCAGAATCATAGTGCACCTTGGGCTGGACATCAAGGTAAAAAGAAGACCCTTCTGAGGGTTGCACAGAGGTATTGGTGGCCAGGTATGAAGAAGGATGTAGCCGAGTATGTCAAGAGGTGCCCTTCTTGTAATCGACGAAGGGACGGGAATCCTAAGGCGCCCATCCAGCCAGTTCAGATCCCCGAAATGCCCTTTGAGTTAGTGTCCATGGATGTGGTGGGGCCCCTACCGGAAAGTCGTACGGGGTATCGTTATTTGCTGACTTTTGTTGACCATCTTAGTCGCTATGCCGAAGCCATACCTTTAAGACGGCAAAGGGCCAAGGATATAGCAAAGGCATTCGTGAATAAAATCGTGTTGAGATATGGCCCTCCGAAGCAGTTGTTGACTGATCAGGGTCGAAACTTCACCTCGAAGATAATGACCAGTACTTGCAAATTATTGGGGGTGACTAAACTTCAGACCACTCCATACCACCCGGAGTGTAATGGAGTTGTGGAACGTTTCCATGGGACACTTATTAGGATGATGGGTCACTTTGTGAAAGAAAGTGGAAGTGACTGGCCCAGTTGGATACCATATGTGCTGGCGGCGTATCGTAGTGTCGAACATTCTGCCACGGGGTATACTCCTCACTACCTATTATGCGGAATGGACATGGGGCTACCAGGGGAAGGGTGGGCTCAACCCGTCCCACCCATAGGACCAGTTCGGCAAATAGGCGACCGGCTACGTCAAGCCTGGAAAGTGGCTAGTGAAACTATACAAAAGCAGTGGAAAGTTCGAGCTGACCGTTGCAACCGAAGGCGACGCCCTCGCACCTTCCATCCAGGGGACTGGGTCTACCTACATGTCCCCAACCGGCCTGTAGAGTGTAGTGCTAAATTCCACTGCCCATGGACAGGGCCCCACCAAGTCGTCGAATCCCATTCCCCAGTCACATATAAGATTAGATTGACTGGAGGAGGTGAGGTGGTGGTGCACTCCAACCGACTAAAACCGTCCTACCGGGCGGGGGGGTACAGTGAAGAAGAGAGCGAAGGTGAGAAACCGGGTCCAGCTTCTGAGGACGACGAGGGTGTAGAGTATCGGGGTAGGTCGGAGAGTGCAGAGGAAGAAGTAGAGAGCAATGGTGTACTGAGGCCTAGTACACCCTTAGGACGGGAAAGTGAGGGAGAGGAGCAAAGTGAAACTGGACTAGAGTCTTCAGAAGAGGGAGACTCTGGCAGCTCGTGGGAGTCGTTCTCCCACCAAAGTGACAATGGTTCGGTCCACTCTTTTCCCTCGGGGACAGGCAGTGTCAGGGGGACCGTGGATTTGGTGGTGCCCCACTGGATGAGGGGACAGGCAACTACATCTCATCTGGCTGTAGCGGGGTCCAGCCATACCCCTGGGAGCGACCCTTCTACGGCCTCCTCCTCCCCCCTGCTGAGCATTAGTGACGCAGGCTCTCCAACCCCTGGTCAGGGTACAGCGTCCACCCCGGGAAGCATAGAGGCTCCTTATTGGGAAAGTGACCCTCGGAGTTTGGGACCGCATCCTGAGGACTCCACTCCCCCGAGTCCAGTACCTGCAGAAGTGCATCCCGAGGTGGATGTTGACCGTCGACCTCAACGGACCAGGTGTCGCCCTAGGCGATTCCTAGATTATGAGGTAAACTGGAAGGATGAATAAGGACGGAGTGAGAGGAGTTTCGGGAAGAAGTAGATGTAGGGGATAGAGAAATTGGGGTAGGCTCCTTAGAGTAGGAATAGAGTTTCGAGATAGTGGTTAATGGTTGGGTATATGTGTGTTGCAGGGATGCTGTTGATTGGAATTGGGGTTGGCACTGCCTTGGAACCTGAAAGGGGTCTGGGAACCCTATTCCTCAACCCACGACCCCTGATCCTAACAGCGAGAGAGTGGCGGATTGTAGTGGACATTGATGTTGTGGAGATCGTAGATCGAGTTCGAAAAATAGGAGAGACTGTAGCAACCCTCACCCAGGAGTTGAGACCCCTAACTGATAAAGACTCCAGGCTAAAGCCAAGTTATGTCGATGTGAAGAGAGCTGCCAAGGTGGCCCGAGATCTTGAAGAGGCGGCGGACGAAATGAAAGACTATTTACCTTCCACTCGAGCCCGAAGAGGACTAGTAAACTTCGGGGGGACCGTACTAAAAGTTCTCTTCGGAACCCCCGACGCGGATTGAGATGGAGATAGTGCGCAAGGGAATACAGGCAGGTCGAGAGCAGGGACAGAAGTTAGTGATGGTAGAGAAAGAGCATCTAGTGGTTACCCGAACACTAAGCAAGGGTGTGACCGAGAATGCAAAGAGGCTTCAAGCAATGGCAGCAGATATGATGAATCTGACCTTGGTGATTAAATCCCACCAAAATCAGATCCGGGAGTCCGAAGCCCTTTTTAACCGCACATTGTGGGTGCTCCAATTGGTCAGAGAAGTAGAAGTAGATTTACTTCGAGCAGGGGAAAAGATTAGAGAAATAACGTCGGCAGTGGGGGAGGGAGCGTTAGGGAAACTCAGCCCCCTTCTCATCTCGCCGCGCGAACTCTCACAACTAGTATCACTAGTGGTGGGAAGTTTTGCCGCGGGAACTTACCATGGTGGCGGGGACTGGGGTGGCGCAGATGCATAGCCATTACCAGTCTGCGCAGGTTCAGTGGATGGCATGATGAACAAACCATCCATCTAATGTTATCTTTCCCTTTGGAGACGAAAGGACCTCGGATATTACCATGTACGAGTAGCCACTACACCCGTACTCGACCAGGGCCACGCGGCCGACACCTCAGAGTGAGCACCACAATTTCGCTTATTTCATAGTCTCTCAGGACAGGGAAGTACTATGCTGGACTGGAAGTATTCGATAAGGAGACCTGCCGGACAACGCCCAATGCTCATTGCTCTCCGTCCTTTCCGCTGGTGCACCGCAGCGTCAAGGAGTGCCTCAGCAGCATCTACTTCCAGAACTCCGACGCCGCGGGGAAATTTGTGAATGGAGCGCTTTTGGTCCAGCCCCCAGCAGCTGTCTGGAGATGGGAAGCGGCCAGCCAGAAGTGGTATTATAGTCTGTCACAGCCCGTTGTACTCACAGAGCAGTGTCCGGATGAGGCTGCAGTAGAGATTACCTTGACCGGAAGTGGAGTAATCCAGCCTCA
>CM019181.2:56794923-56833253 GCA_009739505.2 Apolygus lucorum | reverse complement strand
GGCCTAATCTCCGTTCAAATTATAGCTGACCTGATCGTTATTCGTTTCTTCGAGTTGTAGTCAGTTTTGCATCCCTATTTCTTAAAATAGAGTGTGAAGCGTATATGTCTTCCAAATGAACTTAATTGTTGATAGGTAGTAACAGTGGCAAAACCGTGTTCTCTGCGAGTGATCTACATATAAAAATAATAAACCTTTGTGTAATAATTTGCAGCGTTTTTGTATTCTACGTACCTTGAAACGTAAACCAACAAATTTTGAGGGGGATTAAAAATTTTTTCTGGGTCGGTTACAAAGGTTCATTATTGAAAATAATACACCAAAATAATAAATCGTTGTGAAATAATTTGCCCCATTTGGTTTACTATTTTCAATAATGAACCTGTGGAATCGACCAAGAAAACAAATTTTTCAACACCCCTCAAAATTTGATGGTTTACGTTTCAAGGTACGTAGAATCCAAAAATCGAATAAAACGCTGCAAATTATTACACAACGGTTTATTGTTTTTCTATATAGATCACTCGTCTACAAAATCACCAACCATCCAATATGAAAAAAAAAAATAAATAAATAAATAAAAAAAAAATTAAAAAAAATTAAAATCACCAACCATCGATTGCATTTCGGTCAGCTCTAATTTGAACGGAGATTAGGCCTCTTTTGCGATTCACACTCGTGTTTCTGATTTATCGTACGTCCAAACTTTAAATTCTCGTAGTGAGCGAACGGTTTGTCCTACTGAGTGGTCCTACGGGTGGTCTCAAAAAATTTTAAAAATTCTATAGAATCTTAAATTGAAGGAAAAACAATACCTTTATATCGAAATTTTTTGAGTTAGGGCGTTTTCAAAACTTCAAAATTGATTTTGGAACCCTTAGGAGTGACCTACATCAACCAAAAGCTTCGGGGCACAACTAGACCCCAAATGGAGCCTACATACCAAATTTCATCAAAATCGGTCAATGCTAAGTGGCAAAAGTGCCGCGTACGGCGGACGGACGGCCAAATTTTTATTCGATTTTGGATTCTACGTACCTTGAAACGTAAACCATCAAATTTTGAGGGGGTGTTAAAATTTTTTTTTCTTGGTCGATTCCAAAGGTTCATTATCTATATACATAAAACCCCAACCGTACGTACGTACGTACGTATGTCGTCCGAACGTGGGGGTCCCGGGTTCGATTCCAGGCCGCGACATCAAATTTTTTCTACATATCTACAATTTTTTTGCCTGCTTTAAGCAGGCCTTTCAGCTAGTTGGAAATAATAAACCAAAATTTGGCCTTCCGTCCGCCGTACGCGGCACTTTTGCCACTTAGAATTGACCGATTTTGTTGAAATTTGGTACGTAGGCTCCATTTGGGGTCTTGTTGTGCCCCGAAGCTTTTGGTTGATGTAGGTCACTTCTAAGGGTTCCAAAATGAATTTTGAAATTTTGAAAACGCCCGAACTCAAAACATTTCGATATAAAGGTATTGTTTTTCCTTCAATTCAAGATTCTATAGAATTTTTTGAGACCACCCGGAGCTCTGTAGGACAAACCGTTCGCTCACTACGAGAATTTAAAGTTTGGACGTACGATAAATCAGAAACACGAGTGTGAATCGCAAAAGAGGCCTAATCTCCGTTCAAATTTAGCTGACCGAAATGCGATCGATGTTTTTCTTCATGGATGGTTGGTGGCTTTGCAGACGAGTGATCTATATAGAAAAATAAAAAATAATAAACCATTGTGTAATAATTTGCAGCGTTTTTTAGAAGGTGATGAACGTCAAGATAATAAATTTATTTGACACCTACTTTCGATTAGAGGTCACTTCGATTAAAACAGTTAAACCCTCGTCACTATGTGATGAGGTTTTTCGTGTTAACCAAAATTCACTCGGAATCCCCCCCTTCACCTCCTTGGACACAAAGCTCCCGCTACAATTCTCCCTTTGCATTTTTTTACTCTCCAGCTTGCGCTCCGAATATTAAATTTATCGTCGGAAATATCGTTGAAAAAAAGAAATCCGACACCACTTGGATTAATTGAAGCGAATCCAAACGAAAAATCGATCTGTGGAGTCGATTCGGCTCGAAAAAACCGAAGAGGGCGTTTGTGAGAGTGGAGATCCCCGTTTTTATTTATTCCTAAAGCTTCTAAATCTGCGAGAGGACGCAAATAATTTCCCGGGAAGGAAAAAACCCACCACAGTGGACCCCCCCCCCCCCCCCCGTCATCAGTCCTCAGAGTCCCTTCTGAACAACCCTTTACCCCCCCCCCCCCGCAATCCTTAGGCCCTTCAGAACTTACTGTTTTAACCTAAGCCACTCGCGCAACTTAAATCATTGGATTTTATTACCGCGGAAAAAGGAGAAGTGGCTTTTCTTTTTTATTTATTCTGTTTTTCTTTTGTTCCGTTTTTAAAAGACCTTATTTTTTAGAGACTAATTTTCCTTCTCTCTCGAAGAATATTCCGCGTTTTCTCACGAAATGGATATTAAGCCGAGTTTAGTCTTGCGGTATTCGATCCGACACAGAATAGTCGCCGAATGTTCGCGGAGAGCTTACCGAATCTTGAACGCGGTTCACACATGCAGCGTTTGCTCTCATCGATGAATAGGGATGGCATATCGAATGAAATATATCGATATACAGATCAAATGATATATCGTCAATGAGGTATCGATACCTACGATATATCGGAGAAAATATATCGATATTTCGATATATCGGAAGATTGTCTTTGAAGAACGTGTTGAAGTAGGTGGGTGAATTAAAACGTTTTAAAAATATAAAAAAAATTCATTTACGAAGACATTTATCGACATATCGGAAGATGTACTTGGAAGAAATTGAAGAAGTAAGCAGTTAGGTGAATTGAAACGTTTGTAACATAATTTTGGAAGAAATATCTCGATATATTCGTCATATCGGAAGATCTATTTGGAAAAACCGGGTGAAATAAGTATTAACCTACTTTCAAAAGTTACTGGATATGAATTATCGAAATTCGTACCTAGTTTAAAAACGAAAAGAAAGTGCGAAAATATCATTGCAATGTTGAACTAATTTTTAAATTGACAGGGGTGTATACTGTAGACAATCATGATCCTTCAAACATGAAAATAATTGTTGTGAAAACCTGCTTCACTTCGTATAGAACCTAGTTAGTTTTAATCCAGACTAGCCTCCATCAATTTTGGCTCGAGTCAAGTATTGAGAGCCACTGCAGGTGTAAACTATGTACACAATCATGTCTGAGCTGAAGTCAACAATCACGTAGGTACCTACAAAATTTGGAATAAAATGACTTGCTGTAACAGCAAGTAATTTTATAACAGCAATGCTGTTATTACAGGTACAGGCGTCCCTTCTCATCCATTCATTTCAATATTTAATTTTTACTTGTTGAAAACAAGTCGCGATATATCGGTCAATATATCGATATTGATCGATATTATCGGTTCTCTATATCGATATAAATATATCGATATATCAAACGTAATATATCGATATATGGAATATATCGTTGCCATCCCTATCGATGAATATTCGGGCAAGCGACCTCGGAGTAGGTATTCAAAATTGTACTAAAATTGTATCAAAACTCGGGAAAACCGCTAGGTAAATTTGAAAAAGTACAATAGAAATGTACCACTCGTGCAGCAAGAGTGAATTTTGCTTCTGAGTCTACCAAGTAGCAGGAGCACTGTTTTCAAGGTACCTATTAAGTAGGTATGTTCTCTTTGAATAATAAATCATACTGACATAAAGGTATTTTTATGATGGAAGTGTAAAACTAGAGGAGTTTGCAGAATGATACAAGAAAAATTCACCGGTTTTTTTCTTAATTCATAAAAATTTCATGAAAAAAAAACTATAATTTTTCTTCCGAGTTTACCAAGGTGGCGGAAGTATTGTTTTCACTTTTCAAGGCTGAAAAAATGTTCTTCAAAATCAAAATTTCCACTAGCGTTCTACGTTTCAGACCTTGAACAATTTTGGTTTCTTGTCTGTCTGTCAAAAATCCTTCCAACGGGCAAAACATGTGAAACCGATTTCGATGCAATATTCGGAGATCGTGCGGGGAGGGGTGTAGATGGTCCTCTGTGAAGGTAGAGCAAGGGACTTAGAGATTGATGTTATGAGATTAACTACTATGCATCGGATCATCTATACAACCGGGCTACGGATACGAGGGAACTATGGGTGCCACACCCACTTGGCAGAAGTTTTTGTATTTTTATAGGATACATTAAAGATATTTTACGCTGCTTCCAAATATACCACATTAATAAGTAACAGCAATTTCCACAAAAACAAGGAAAACACGTTTTTGGGCCCTATTTTTTAAATTTAGACCCCTTAGAGCTGCCCATAAGTACTAAAAAAACTTTCTTTTGAAAATCGGGTCAAATTTCAAATTGTTAACTACTTCCTAGCTCAAGTTATTGTCTGGAGTTACAATCCATGCATTTTGGCAAGAGCTGCCAATGCCGAAAGTAAAAAGTTTGGACCACCATTTTCTACCCTTCTTGATTTGTTTGTAGTGAATCAAAATTCAGGTCAAATCGGTCCACTATTCCCATGAAGGTGTTTCAAACGATCTCACCCCAATCACAAACACAAAGCACATAACACAATAACAGACACAAACACCATACACGAGAAACTCCGAAGAAAAAACGAGGAGGGATACATAGCGATCCCAGTAGAGCGATCCCCTGAACAAAACAATAAAAACTGACACAAACATGACTCTGACAACACAAAAACGTCTGCCAAGTGGGTGTGGCACATAGCTTCCTCGTATCCATAACCCGATTGCATAGATGATCCGATGCATAGTAGTTAATCTCAAAACATCAAAAGAAGTTAATCCGTAACATCCCTGAAAATTCCATTGAAATTGGATGGAAAATGTAGAAGTTATGGCCATTACAAGGAAATTCCCGTTTGCGCATGCGCTTCTTCGTATCCATAACCCGATTGTATAGATGATCCGATGCATAGTAGTTAATCTCAAAACATCAAAAGAAATTAATCTGTAACATCCCTGAAAATTTCATCGAAATCGGATGGAAAATGTAGAAGTTATGGCCGTTACAAGGATTTCATGACAGACACACAGACAGACAGACACGGAACCAAAACTGTTCAGGAAGGTCTGAAACGTAAAACGCGAGTGGAAATTTTGATTTTGGAGAACTTTTTTTTTCATCCTTGAAATGTGAAAACAAAGCTTCCGCTACCTTGGTAGACTCGGAAACAAAATTAATTACTGAATAAATAAAAGTACGATCATGATCAATGAATACAATCATTGATGAATTTATAATTGTTGAAGTGAAAAAATAACAAATGTTCCACGATAAAAACGCCGAAACATTCCAAATTCAAATGGGCTCGAGACGAGGTTCAAGTCGAGTCAAAGTAGGGCTGCCGCCGAAAGGCACCTACAGGTTCATTCAGGTGGTATTTCGGCACTATGATAGACTTAAGGCATTGAAAACCACATTACACACCTAGTACAAATATTAGTTATTGGAAATAAGCGGATTTGAAAGAATGACTTGACTTTGTCTATCCATTTTCACTCAAAAATCGGAGTGGGGTCACTGATGGACGATTTTCTCGCAAGAGGTCAACTTCGAACTAATATTATTCTCACGTAAACACGATTGGAGGCGCCCTATAGGGGAAAACCCCCATGGACACCTTAAGAGCACTTCTCTCACGATTTTACTTACACGCATTTAATATCTGGATGGATTTCAAAGTTTTTTTTAAAGTTTTTTTTGGTATGAGTTCACGAAAACACTGCTTTTTTCAAAAATGGCCTATGTTCAATGATAATTATGCAATCTTTGACCAAAGTTGAGCTATCAAGTTTTTTTTCAAATTGCCAGTCGTTGGACAAGAAATCCTAACGTTGGACAGCGATGCGCCAGTCGTTGGACATCTGGAAACTTTCGTCATGCAATTTTTTCTCATGTTTCTAGGTTCATATTTTGACTATTTATTGGGAAATGTGAGACATTTTTTCATTATTAATAACATTGAAGGTCGGGACGTGAATAAAGGTTGGTAATATCAAATCGCTTTTGAACATTTTGAATGTTTGTATTTCAAAAACAGTCTTTATAAATTTAATAATAACAACATCAAAAGGAACATACAAGGCAACTCATCAGATAATCCAGGTGCCTATCTAAACTTGATAATCTATTCGACTAGGCTGATGATGGTAGCCTGGTAACTTTTGCTTCTGCTTCTGAGTCTACCAAGGTAGCGGTAGCTTTGTATTCACTTTTCAAGGATGAAAAAAATAAATGTTCTCCAAAATCGAAATTTCCACTAGCGTTTTACGCTTCAAATCTTTCTGAACAATTTTGGTTCCTTGTCTTTGTGTCAGTCATGAAATCCTTGCCACAGCCATAACTTCTACAATTCTCATCCGATTTCGATGACATTTTCAGGGACCGTGCGGGTTGGCATGTAAATGGTCCCCTATGAAAATCATCACCCCCCCCCCCCCCGACTGATAGTAGCAGCTGCGCATGCGCAAATGTGAAATTCTTGCCACAGCCATAACTTCTACATTTCTTACCGGATTTCGATTAAATTTTCGGGGATTATGCGGGATGGTGTGTAGATGGTCCCCTATGAATATCATTTCCCCCAGACTGACAGTGCAGTCCCCTATGAGTTCATTTCCCCCAATCATGCGCAAACGTTTAATTCCTAATTACAGCCATATCTTCTACATTTCCCAAGTGATATCGATGGAATTTTCAGGTATAATGCGAGTTGGGGTGGACACGGTCCCTTATGAAAATTATGGCCTCCAAATTATATTTTGTGCGCATGAGCAAACTTAAAATCCTTGTAACTGCCATAACTTCTATATTTTCCTACAATATTCAGAGGTTGGTTATGTATAAAATCGGGTTATAGATACGAGGAAGTTATGTGCCACACCCACGTGGCAGACGACATCATCATTAGGTAGCTTCACCAGTCTGATCATAATTTTTCTTGGGGGCTTTTCGAGCTGAAATGAAAATTAAGGGACGAAAATTACGCAGGAAGGTACCAAGCAAACTCCATAATAAAAATGTTATGTATTAGTGAATCCAAATTTTCTCAAATATCAGAAGGTAAATAACATTTATGTGAGCTGAAAAAAAATTATTTTCAATAGCAATGAATTTTTTTCTTTTTTTTAAATAGTTAAAGAGCTGATTGGGACGTGTCCAAGCACTAGGCAAATCGCGAAACAAGGTAGAACCCAGTTGTTGGACAGGTGTCCAACCACTGGGAATAATCATCTCGAAAGTATCCAGTCATTGGACACAAGCAAATAATTTTAATTTATGCGTCAGGCGAGGAACTTTTTACTCGAAAATGATCAATAACAATCGAACTATGGATTAAATATTGTATGGAGTAAGTTATCATCAAATGAAAAACTGAAAACTCTTACGAAAAGGGGTCAGTCAGCTAACCATCTTCGTAAGGAATCCACACTTTTGCGGCGCCTCCACTTTGTTTCAACTCCTTCCTTTCCTTCCTCCACTTTGTTTCCTCCTTCTTCTTCTCGCTTCACAGTTTTCATTGGTATGTCACAACACAAAGAAATATTCATCACAACCTTAGTAAAACCTGGAAACCTTTCACTGTCCAACGACTGGGGGTTTTCCCCTACCAACCAGCTGAATTTTTAGGTCCACTAGATGACGCTAGATGCCGCCACATCCTCGAAATACCATTTTAGACAATAACCAGGAGCGATAGAAATAGTGGCACCTGTAGGTGCCTTTAGGAATTGACGGGTTAAATGATATAATTTGAATTTCAATAGCTGATTGACGTTTCATTAGATTCTACTCGTAAAAATAGAAAGATTGCCGAAAACTGGGTTAACACCGAAATCTGACTGAAAAATGTGGAAACCGTTCAATGCCAGGGATGGTCCCAAACAAAGGTGTACTAGGGGTGTAGTTCGTTATCCGCCCCCATTTTGTTCTCTCTTTTGCAGGCACACCCGACCTCCTTTTTCAATTTTTGAGGAGTGTTCCGTAAACTAGATTTCATGTACTGTATGAATAATATACTGCACTTATGTTTTCAAATACTCCAAGCAATGAAACTAGACATTGAAAAAAGTGGGGGCGTATACCGAACTATTTCCCTAGAGAAAAAGTTCGATAACCGCCCCCACGACCGAATTGCATTGATTCGGCCTGGGACGTTTTCTTGGGAGAGATAACTGGTGAGGCAGAGATAGTGATGGCAAAAGTTGTACAAAAATCGATATATCGGGTTTGCGATATATCGGAAGGGAAATATCGATGGCACCGATATATCGGGAGCAAAAATATCGATATATCCGATATATCGGGATTAAAATATCGAACCATATTTGTTCTTGTAAATAATAATTTTAATTTGTTTTCTTTGGTTTAAAACACAGAACATATAATATATTGATCCTCCCATTAGCTTTACCGTGAAAACACACTTTATTTGAGTTGATTTATTCAATTATTTACTACTTAAACACAATAAAAATATAGAGGCCTACTGCAAAAAAAAATAAGCAATATTAAAATATTGTTAAATATAAGTCGAAACTGGTGGTTAAATAAATGATTAGAAGATCATACAACAAACATAATTCATTCAATAACACATTTATTTCATAAAAATTACCAAAATAACCATTGGCCTATTACATAGTTAAATCTCTTATGGTTTCTCCCAATGAGTAATTATATCATGTGCACGCATGTAAAGAAAAATGGGATTTTTTTCTAATATGCTCGAAATTTGACGCTGATTCTGAAAATGATAGTTTTTTGTAGGAAAAGCCCGGAAAATGGCTAAAAATAGGAAAAACATTGTTTTGGTCAAAATGCGTCATGTGGGTACTCTAAATTACTAACATTTCTGACATTCACCAGTTATTATCTACTAGGGCGATATATCGGTTAAAAAATATCGATATTCCCGATATATCGTAGCACGATTTTTCGATGGCGATATATCGATATATCGGAAGCAAAATATCGATATTTCAAAAATATCGATATGTTGTTGCCATCACTAGGCAGAGAATAACTTTGATCGAAAGTTAAGAGGTTGAGATGCGATGCTCATAAATAAAATAAAAACGATGTTGACTGTAGCGGTGAAATCACTTCCGACCGTAGGTCAACGTTCGAGAAGCGATAGGGTGAGTCGTCATAAGGTCTTGAAGCGAAAGACGTTCTGTTCTAACATGTCGTGGGAATGGGGAGGGACTTCCTTATTTCAATTGTATGACCCAACCATAGAATAACACAACACCACAATATGTGTCAGAAGTAATAATCATATTAATAAATGAATTATTTAAACCAAAAATGTTGTGTTTTCCATTATTAACTACCTATGTGGGGGCGCATACCGAACTTTTTCACTAGAGAAATAGTTCGGTATTCGCCCCCACTTTTTAACATGTTTAATGTTTTAGGGCTGGGGGTCATTCTGTGAATTCCGACACGCAAATCTGCAACGCTTTTTTTTCTTAGTTACCACGGACCGATTTCTTAGTTACCACGTTATATCGGCTCCATTTGGGGTCTAGTTGTACCAAGATGGTCACTGATCAGCTGAGTGAGCTCCAAGGCCATTTTCTCTCCTGTTGAACGCAGGAAGCTGAAATTTGAGAAGCAGGGTCAATGGAGAATGCTGAAGGCGCCTGAGTGGTCACTGATCAGCTGAGTGATCGGCAATCTAATTTCTCCCTTGCGAGGGAAAAACATTAAACATGATTTAATGTTTTTCCCTCGCAAGGGAGAAATTGAATTTTTTTGTCTACCAAGTGGATGTAGTCCATATCTTCCTCCTGTTCATAACACGAATGATCCGATGATATTGGATCAAATAAAAACTTAAATCTCATTAAACTAATCACTTCTCCCAAATTTGAGGATTAGATGTCAATGCAATTGACCTCAACCTTTCAACACCTAATTTCCCAATCTTAACCAATCAAAAATTATAATTCGTCACGATTGTGCTCAAGAAGATGAAATCTCAAGAAGATGAAATCTTCTAGTTTACGGAACACTCCTCAAAAAATGAAAAAGGTGGTCGGGTGTGCTTGCAAAAGAGAGAACAAAATGGGGGCGGATAACGAACTACACCCGTGTACTAGTAAAGGTGCTCGCACACTAGGCAGGAACAGGACGGGATGCCAGGACGCGGGATGCCGGGACATAATGGGGTATTTCAGTCAATTTTTTTTATTTTTTTTTCCAAAAGAGTATGGCCCAGGAATAACGGTAATCGGGTCTGTTCGTCGGGAAAATGTTTTTAAAAAATCAGAGAAGCTAAGGAAAGTTGAAGATTTGAATGGTGTGACGTAGCTAGCCAATCGTGACGTAGCTAGCCAACTGTCTTTGAAAAAGTATCCATGCACAGAAACCCCTCTTGGATACTACAAAATTGTACTCACACACGCGCGCGGGGCAGTCCGCGGCGTAGTCCTTGCCTAGTGTGTGTGCATTTATAGCGGCCCGCCTTTTTCAAACGTGTGATCTCTTTAATTAATTTTTCTACCACATGTTAAAGTATCATTGGGCTTAAAGTTGTTGTGTATGGGTTTTCAAGGGTGCTGAATCCAAATTTGAGGTCAAAAACCTGAATTTCCGACCAACCGAAATACCCCATTGATTGCTTCTGTGTGTTTAGGTGGGGAAGCGCACACTAGGCGGGACGCGGCCAAAACGTCCTGTGCCAGGAACAGGACGGGAAACGCCGTTTTCCGAACGAGGGCAATCGCGTCGTTTTGTCCCGCGGGATGTTTCCCCTCCACTCACGCCTCTTGCCCCTTCGAAGGTATCTGTGTACTTCACATTTTCCTTCCACCAACGCCTCTCACCCCTTCGAAAGAATCTGTGATTCACATTTCACTTGTTTATCATTCCTGTTGTTATTGTTGTTTTGAGTCATTGTTTTGTTTTGATAAAGGGGGTCTTCTAGGGTCTTTAGTTTTGAGTAAAAAAAAACCCTGTGTTGTTGCCTGTAAAGTCGGTATACGGGCGAAAGTTTTACGTGACAACGACTTTGAGTGGTAAAATAATTTTAATGTTAATTCATTCGTATAGTAGGAAGAAGGATAAAATAAAATTCTTTGTCAAGTTGCACAGAGTAGGTATTTCCCGTAGGTACTTAGTAGGTATTTCCCATGGGTGGGGGGGGGAGTGAGTGCCAGGGAAGGGTGGCGGGGCGCTCCCGCTTTTGTGAGCGCCGGGGAAGGGGAGGGGCTGCCCGCCTTTAGGGAGCGCCGAGCTGCACCCCCTCCGTGAGCGGAGCGTAACGCAGTTTCTTGAAGTGTCTCCCGGTAAACCAATTTATAAGACGTTATCACGTCAAAAAAGTTTGATCAATGGCAAGTTTTGAGGAAAAACTGATAATAGAGGAAGAAAAGTATAGGGTACTATACGACCTCTCTGACAAATCGTACTATGATACCAGCATGAAGGAGAATGCCTGGCAGGAGATTGGAGACCGCCTGCAAACAGAAGGTTTGTACTAATTATTATTATGTTCGTACCTACATACCTCCAAACCGTAGGTACTTTCAAGGGTTTTCATTTTGAATACTGCGTATTTTCTTGCAGAAGTTGGTTTATTCCACAAATAAAATAAATTAAATATTGTTATACAGGGTGGTCCCTAAATAATTATTATGAATTTTAATTTCCTTAGTGTAAAAGATATTGAAAAAACACCTTTTTCCAAATTTTGTTATCCTGCATTCAACTACACGATTTAAATTCTTTTCAACTGGCCCAAATTGGTGGCGGGTAGCGTGCGGGCATAAAAATAGTTTGAGGGGTCAAATTTTCATGAAATTTTGCGTAGAATCCAAATTTAAAATAAAGTATAGGGTTCCCATATGTTTTTGACTGCGACTTCCCGCATTATTCAAGGGGAATCGGGCGTGGGGAGGGGGTACGGAGACTGATGAGGGGAAAAAAAATGTCCCGTCTAGTCTGCGCATAGGGACAGGACGGGACAGCGTCCGTGTCCCGGCATCCCGCGTCCTGGCATCCCGGCATCCCGTCCTGTTCCTGCCTAGTGTGCGAGCACCTTAAGAGTTTCTTCAGAAGAAGAATTTTCAAGTCAAATTGTGTGTACGCCCATTGAACTACTAGAGCTAGAGCGAGTTGGAAGCTGAAAGAGCGTTGACCTCCAAGCTTAACTTGTCTCCGGTACTTAACTTGCCTACTCTGTGCCTCCAAGTCACCACACATTTGCGGCTTTATAATTGAAAATTTGACTTTTTGTCCTCAGAATCCGTACATGTACGGGGGAGCCGTGAAAGTGGAGTTACCCTACGATATTGGGCTTGAAAAGCTAGGTACCTACCTGTTGAAAAGTTCGGCTGGCGTAGATTTGGTGCTTCCTGAGATAATGGAGGTCACTTATCACTTCACCAACATTTCCACTCCGACCGCTGTTTCGAAAAGGCCATGCACAACCCGTATAGTAAATCGACGGACCTAATCAAAAGGAACATCGCACATGAGAATTCACTGATTCCACAACATAGAACCTAACCTACCAATCACCTTCGCGCCGGGGGAGGCACGATCGATACTATCGAAATATCGATGTTTTGCATCCGAAAGTCGGTACCATCGAATTTCCGTTATCGTTATCACTTGGTATCGGTTTTTCTGTGGTTCCGTTTTCGTTCTCTGTTCGTTAAGTAGGTAAGTAGTAATAATCAGATCTGTTTAAACGTGCAGTGTAGCTGTGTTTGGACAATTCTTCAACCATCAAGTAATTCAAGTGGGGAGAATACGACAAAAGTGTAAGATTTTTCAATATTGAGTTCAATCCCATGTACCTATCATCATGTATTTCAATAGCGTAATAGGGCACATCCTCTGGACCCCCAGATGTTTACTGCTTAGAGCTTTGGCTAAAATTCAACAAACGTGGAACGTGCTTTAGCCGTGTTTCAGGTTCCTTGGATTCCGTTTCCTCGGGGGTATATCTCAGTTTCTTCTATAATTACAGGGGTTTTGGCAGTACATAATTTACTTATGCCTCAATTTAGCGCTTTCCAACGAATGGCGAACAATTTTTCCACGAAAACGAATGACGAAGATAAAGATGGTAGGATAAATGATGAAAATTTCATGACACAATCACAGTCGACGCTCATGTCTAAACCACAGCGGCAGCATTAGTTCATCTATCATCCGCTAGGGATAATGAAGCGTTTTTCCCATGAATCAGATTAGATAGGCTCATTCCTATTTTGACATACCTACCTATTTGATATACCTGACATAGTGTAATGGTGAATTTTCGTGAACACTACGGTGACCGAGCAAGGTTATTAATTTGATTTTAAAATTCGCCACTACAATGCCCCTGCACTTATACTAGGAGTATCCAAATTTCACTTACCGTGATTTCTATGAGCAGCGGAACCAGTCAGCAGAAAAAAACGACGAAGATGGTGTTGAATAGGTATCCTTTTGGGGATTACCGAAAAATGCCTATCTTTGTCCAACTTGAGCTTTAGTAAGTATTTTCCTTTACGACTTCTTTTATATTTTCCGTTATTGTGTAATAATTTGTACTTTTCGTATTTAATAACTTTTCTTTCTTTTTCAGATTCTTCGAGATCTCAGCAAGTCTAAGGTAAGTACTTTCAAGTTCTGTTTCTACGTTAACGACTCTACTTTGGTTCTCACTACGATTCACAAGGTAAGTATTCTCAGGTAAGTACCTCTTATGACTCTATTCTGCACCAGGAAATTGATCGGGGAATGTACCAATGATAACCACAAGGTAAGTAAACAAAATGAATCCTGTATAATTTTCAGGTAAGTATTCAAAGACAAGAAAAATAGTAATACTAAAGGAACAATATAACTCGGGACTAAGATACCCTTTTTAATAACGATATTATGTTGACTTTAATTACCGAGGGCCCTGATGGGGATAACCTCCAAGCTTACAATCCACGTGGTGTTTCGAAACTAAAAAGAGAGGGAAGGTGAACATTCGCACGTGGTGTTACGGAACATGAACTTGGTGCGTATGATGTTACGGAACATGAAAATCTAACACGTGGTGTTTCGTAACATGAAAGGGAATAAGTCCTTTGGATGAAAGAAAATCACTAGAATCAATTTACCTAGGAGGAACAATTTAAGAAAGAGAATTTTACAAGTTTTTAGGTTTACCAGTACTGGGTTTTGAGAGAGAATCCGTTGGGCTTGGTCCGTTTGAGATGCTAGGGTCGGCCGTTGGTTACTTGAATCTTCAGGAGGGCGCAATCGTACACTGATAGACTCGCAGTTAACTTCAGGTTTCCAAATGTTCAGTTTACAGATGTCACACAGACTTTTCCACACAGAGTTTTCACACAGAATTTCCACACAGAGTTTCCACACAGACTTTTCACACAGAGAGATGGGGTGAGAGGCTCGATCAAGACACGTCTGAGGGGTGGGCGGTCGTTCTCTCCCAGCCGTGCCCTCCCCCTCCGGATCCTTCCCCCACCTGTTCACTTCTTCGTGCTGGTCCGCCCGGTGCTGCCGCCTGGTGGTGCGCTCCCGACCTCAACTTCCATGCTCTCGGCCTCGCATGGATGACTCCTTCGGACTTCAAGTTTGGGGATTGCCGGTGGTGAGAGCTCCTGTGACGGCTCGTCACACTCCTCCCTTCCCCGAAGGCTGATGCCCTCATCGGCTCTATGGCGTCCCCCGGGGGTCACGGGTGGCAGTGGCAGTGGCAGGTCAATCGCTCAAGAGCAGTTTCGGTGTGACCTCCGGCGTTGCTGCGTTGCTCTTCTGCGACAGTGGCGAAATGGTGGTGCTAGCTCCTCTCTCCTGGTGTCGGCATGCCTCTTCCCAGCATATGGAAGATCCTCGTCTCCGCAGTCCATTTCCGATTCCCGCTCCGAATGCTCAGGTGCCGTGGTGTCATTCCCTGTCGGCGGTAGTCTCTCGGTACAATGTGACTCGTTGAGGTTTTCGGCAATGCCCTCGTCGCTCGCTGCACCAAGCTGTTCCTGCAAAGCCTGCACCTGATATCTGAGCATGGCCATGTCTCGCGTCATCGTCTGTGAGTGCTGGCTCAGCGGTGGTAGTATGTCCCTCAGACAGCTTGCCAGTTGTGTAACACAGTCTGTGACAATCGCTAACTGTCGTGGTCTCCCTTTGACCTGCTTTGCGGCCTCCCCGATGGTGATTAACGCCTCCACGGTCTGGCAGTGCTCCTCCGCCCAGTCTCCTAACTGCCCTACTTGTTCCTCCTGTCCTAGTGCCGACATGGCAGCCTAACCTGGTTCCTCCTTCTGGAACAGAACACGGCCATAGTCACCACCTCGTCACAAAATTATCTAAGCCCGCTCTGTCTCTCCTCTCTCTCCTCAGGTTGTTCCTTGGCCCCCTCCCGGAAACCCTCGCTTGGGCCCTGGAAGCCCACGTGCTGGCGGTGGCCGCCTGAACTCGGACTTCCCTCTCTACCCGACCCGAAACGTCCCGATCATCCCGGCAGTTCCCCTCCCAGCATGGATCCCAGGTATTCGGACAACGCTTCTTGGTAAGTTTCATTTCTTTCCTCTATTTAATTGTCTTTATTTACATTAACATTAACTTTTGCACTTACATCTATATTTATCTTTGTTATTAATTTATGAATTTTTATTTACAGGTGACTATCAGGACATCCGGGTCTACATCGATCCACGATGCAGGCGCGCGTAGTCCACTCGCGGTCCTCGTCGCAGGTTGTATCTTGATTCGTCAGGCTGGGTTGGGATTTGGGTTTCGCTGGTCTCCGCTTCGGCGTGACTTGCCTCCCCTGGTTCCAATCCTCCCGGCGCCGGCACGGTCGTACCCGGATCCGCGTCGAAGAACACCTCTTCGTCGTCAATATCCATCCATTCATGTCCGTCGTCGGTTCCTCTTTCAGGACCCGCCTCGCCAGCGACAGTCGGCGTGCCGGTCACCTCGGCCACCGGGTCGAGGGTGGTAGCCTCGTCCGGCACATCGTTCGTGAATGCCGGTTTCAGCCTGCTCAGGTGGTAACGCGTTACCACTCCCAGCGCGTCTTCCACCTTGTAGTTGACATCTGTCAACTTCCTCCTCACACTCAATGGTCCGATCCACGGGCTCCAAAACTTTTTCACGGCGCCCGGTGGGGCCACCATCTGTCGCGCATACACCTTCTGCCCCTCGCGGAACTCGCGAAGATGTCGCCGCCGGTTGATCGCCTGCTCTCGCGCATGCCAGGCTCTCCGCAACTGCCCTTCCGCCAATTTCCGGATCCTCTGTAGCTCCTTCACCTGTCGACAGTTCGAGGTTGCCGGGACCGTGTCTAAGCCGATTTCTGCCACGTGCGGCAAGCGCAACTCTCGTCCGTACATCAACCGATTTGGTGAATAGCCCGTGCTATGATGAGGGAGCCCACGATAAGCTGCCAGGGCTATCGGCAGCGCCGCCTCCCAGTTCGGCGTCTCCGTTTGGATTTTGGCCACAATGTTGGCTAGTGTCCTGTGGAAACGTTCACAGACGCCGTTGGCCTGTGGGTGGTAAGCGGACGTGCGCACCTGGCGAATCTGCCACACCTCGCACAACTCCTGCAGCAAGCTGGAAACGAAAGCCGCTCCCCTGTCTGAGACCAACTGCTCCGGGGCTCCATATATGGGTATGTAACGGGTTGACAAAATTCGTGCAGTCGTTGCTGCGGTACAGTTCGTAGTCACGTAGGCCTCGGCGTACTTGGAGTAGTGGTCTACTATGGTGAGCAAGTAGCGCGTACCGGCCTCTCCCGTGATCGGCCCGACGTAGTCTATGCCAACGATCTGCCCGACACGGGACGGCAACTCCGGACGTTGTATCGGCGGTTCCAGCCCGTTTGGTGTATTACGTCGCTGGCACGCTGAGCACTTCCTCACAAACTCCTCTACATCCCTCATCATTCGCTTCCAGTACCCGTACCGTCGTGCGACTCGCTTCGTGGTGTCAATTCCCGGGTGTCCCGCCCACCCATTCTCGTGGCAGTTGGTCAGGTACCAGGACCGAAGGGTAGCCGGTATCAGCGGCACAAGCTCAGTCCTGTCGTCCTGCTGCACCTCTATTTTCCAGAATCCGTCATCCCGCCTCACTTTTCCTCCTGCGTGTGCTTTCACCATTGATTGCACCCAGGGGTCAAGGGCCTGTCCCGCAATCAACAACTCCCTCGGCAGGCTCAGGACAGTGATTGCTCCCACGGTCAACCGACTAAGGCCGTCCGCATGGGCCATCTGGGTCCCCGGTCGGTATCTGGCCTCATACTCATACTCTGTTAAACGCAGGATCCACCGTCCTATTCTTGATGTCGGGTCACGGATGTTCATCGCCGCGGTGAGAGCCGCGTGATCCATCTGTAAGATGAACTTCCTTCCCAGGAGGAACTCCTGGAAATGACCCGCTGCCCAGACCACGGCGAGCAGTTCCCGCTCCGTGGTGGAGTAACGGGTTTCCGCGTCCTTCAGTGTCCGGCTAGCAAAGGCGACGGGGTGTTCCCCATCCGCAAACTCCTGGGACAGCACTGCCCCCAGCGCGGTCCCGGATGCGTCCGTCGCCAGCACAAAAGGCCTCTCAAAGTCAGGGTAGGCCAACACGGGTCCGGTCGCTAGCGCTTCTTTCAGCTCCTCAAAGGCCTTCTGCTGCTCCGCGCCCCACGCGAAAGGGGTCTCCTTCCTGAGCAGCTGCGTAAGAGGACGGCTAATGGTCGAGTATTCCCGGATGAACCTCCTGTAGAAACCCGCCAGGCCTAGGAAGGCTCTCAACTCCCGCGCGTTTGTCGGCGCCGTCTGTCCACTGATGGCGCTCACTTTTTCGGGGTCCATTTCCACTCCGCTCTCGGAAACGACGTGACCCAAGTAGTGGACTCGGGACTTCATGAACGAGCATTTCTTCAGGTTGAGCCGAAATCCGGCCTCCTCAAACCTCTGAAGCACCGCCTGAAGAAGCTCGACGTGAGACTCGGCGTCCCGTGTAAACAAAATCACGTCGTCCAGGTATATAAGACACCCTTCCCCAATGAGCCCGTCCAGTGTGTCGTTCATCGCAGCCTGGAAGGTCGCCGGGGCATTTTTCAGCCCAAAAGGCATCCTAGCCCACTCGAAGTGCCTGTTCATGGCGGTAAATGCCGTCTTCTCCTGAGACTCCGGAGCCACCGGGATTTGGTGGTAACCCATAGTCAGATCCAACGTGGAAAACCATCTGCTTCCCCCCATCATGAACAAGGTCTCCTGCAACCTGGGGATTGGATACTTATTCCCCTTTGTAACCCCATTCAACCCACGGTAATCGACACAGAAACGCCACCGCTGGGGTTCCCCGGCCGGTGTCTTCTTTTTTGCCATAACGATCGGCGAATTCCAGGGACTTTTGGACGGTACAATAACTCCGTCCGCCAGCATCCCGTGCACCTGCTCCTCCACGAAGTCCCGCAGCGCGTGAGGTACGGGGTAGGGTCGTCTCGCAACGGGGGATGCCGTCCCCGTGTCGATCTCATGTGACACCAGCAGATGACACCCCTCCTTCCCTGGCTTTCCAAACAAGTGCTGGTTTCGCTCCAGACACTCCCTCAACCGCTCTCGTTCAGGCACCGCCAAATGTCCCGTCTGGTCATGTATCAGTTGCTGCAACTCGTCAGGGTCCGCCACCTCTCCCCAGTCCTCTGCTGGGAGGCATTCCTGACCTTCCATCAGTAATGGTTCCTCTTTCTCGGAGGGATGATCACATTTGGGTACCTCTAGAGTCTCCATGGGATCCTCCCCCAGTTCGCGTGACCGTACCTGCCGGGCCCCGCTCGTCTCCATCCCCGATCCTTTCGCCCTCCCGCCGGCCGACAGTCGCTCTAGGCTCTTCAGGGTGCTGGGATCCCGGATCACTGCCCCGATAATTAGGCGTTCCCCAGTTCCGGGGTGATCCATTTCCACTGCCCCTGTGTCGGTCCGGATGCGAATTGGAAATTTCCGGAGAAGGTCCAGCCCCAACAAATTTAGGCCAGAATCGGGTCGATCGAAGACGAAGAATTCGTGTGTGGTTCGCACTGGCCCAATTTCCACCAAGGCCCTCTGTGTTCCTCGTAACAACAGCGGGTGTCCGTCGGCTCCCCACAGTTCCGCCGTAGTTGGCCGAAGCTCCACCCCAGGAATGGGGTCGGACAGGGCCGACACCGCAGCGCCAGTATCCAGTACCATCCGGCGGTCGATGTCTGCCAGCCTCACCGGAACCGATATCATGGGCCTCGTGGTGAATGCGACCGTGGTCTGGAACGCGACCAGTTCATCTCCCCTCGCTTCTTCTTCCGATTCGTCCGGGGTTGGGGTGGTAACTTCTGCCACGGAGGTCGAGGTCGTCGTTCGGTGGGGTGCGACCATACTGGTTCTCTTTTGTTTGAAGTATTCTGCTTCAGCACGTTTTCCGACGTCACAAAAGTCGCACCGGTCGTCGATGAGGGCTCTACGAGGGCCGCCCGCCGGGAAACGGTTCAGGTCACCGCAAAAACAGCAGGGCAGGCGCAGCTCCGGGGAGGGTGGTCTCCAACGAGGGGACCGCCTTAGCAACCCTCCTCCGGGCGCTGGACTCCTTGGCGGCGTTCGGCCTCCACTGGGACTGCCACGGTTCGGGCACCCGGCCGCGAGGTGTCCCACCTCCCTGCACTCATAACACCTCCTGGGTTCCTGGTTCTCCCGGACAGTCTCCTCCCACTCCTCGGCCCTCTCGACCGCCTCCTCGAGGGTCTCGATGGTTCCTCTCCTCAGGAACAGGCTTATTTCCCTATCCACCCCTCGGATGAACGCTCGCAGGGTCTTCCGTTGTATCCATTCCAGTCGCTGTTTAAGCGGAAGGTTTTCCTCCGCCCCGACCGCACATGCCGCCAGCGTCATCAAGCGCTCCGCGTATTTCCGAAGGGGTTCGCCGGTTTGCCGCTTCGTCGTCCATAATTTGATGTTTGCTTGTTCGGGATTTTCTTTCCCGTACCACCGGAGGATTCGAGCTTTCAGGCAGTCGTACGGCTCCTCACCCGTGGCCTCTGTTAGGAATCGCCTGACTCCTCCCTTCAATCGAGCTCTCAGAAACTGCACCCTCTGTGCTTGTGTCAGGGTGGCGGTGGCTTGCTCCACCTCGGCGAAGAACTGCTGTGCCGAGATGCATCCGGTTTCGTCGGGATTCCATATATCCACCTCCAGGAACAAGGACCTCGGAAGTCCGGCGCCCTGTTCCTCGGACTTTGGGACTCCCTTTTGGGAGGCGAAGAAATTTCCCATCTGCGCCATGGCAGTGGTAACGGCCTCCATCATCTCGAACGAGATCGTGGTAGCGTCTCCTCCTTCGGCCATTGTGGACAGTTTCGATGGTATACACAAAAAAAATTGATGAAGGTGTGAGAAAAAAAAAAACTTCACTTGGTCACTAATCGGTATTTGTTATTCACGAAACTGTTTGTTTCGTTACTTTTCGGGGATTTGCAATTGTGTAGGAACAGTTGTTCTGTAACAGTTCGCAGACTCGGAACGGTGGTTCCGAACCGATAACAGAACGCGGGAGGGCTGTTCCGATCCAAGAACAAGTTTTTGTACTTGTTCGCGTTTCGGTAACAGTTCGTTTCGAATCGTTCCTTTGACTCAGGAACACGGTTCTCGGAACGTGTTAACGCTACGAAACCCGCTGACTCGAAACCTACGCTACGGATCGCTGATCCGAAACCCGGTGACCCGCCCGAGAGTCGCTCCGATACGGTATGCGTCCAGAACGTTCTGGAACCAACGAGAAGACCGATCCGGATCGTCCGAATAGTGAGGATCCGAAACACAGCGGTTCGCCCGAAACTTTCGCGGGAAAATGCCGCTGGAACAACCTGATCTCTCGTCCGCTCGCTCACACTCTTGTTCCTCCGCTCACGGGTGGTTTTATGTCTACGGCCGTATTCCTTGTTTTTACAGAAAAACAATGTTCTACGTTCGTAATTTCCTTTCAATATATACAATGTGGATTTGAATCAATAAATGATATTCCTACGGTACTTCGATCAATCTCCTGGGCGGTCCTCTACTAGTTAAGCGCAGGGCGAACTGAAGGTTCGTGATAGTCGAAACTTATCAAAATCACACCGCGTGCCACCAAATTGTAATGGTGAATTTTCGTGAACACTACGGTGACCGAGCAAGGTTATTAATTTGATTTTAAAATTCGCCACTACAATGCCCCTGCACTTATACTAGGAGTATCCAAATTTCACTTACCGTGATTTCTATGAGCAGCGGAACCAGTCAGCAGAAAAAAACGACGAAGATGGTGTTGAATAGGTATCCTTTTGGGGATTACCGAAAAATGCCTATCTTTGTCCAACTTGAGCTTTAGTAAGTATTTTCCTTTACGACTTCTTTTATATTTTCCGTTATTGTGTAATAATTTGTACTTTTCGTATTTAATAACTTTTCTTTCTTTTTCAGATTCTTCGAGATCTCAGCAAGTCTAAGGTAAGTACTTTCAAGTTCTGTTTCTACGTTAACGACTCTACTTTGGTTCTCACTACGATTCACAAGGTAAGTATTCTCAGGTAAGTACCTCTTATGACTCTATTCTGCACCAGGAAATTGATCGGGGAATGTACCAATGATAACCACAAGGTAAGTAAACAAAATGAATCCTGTATAATTTTCAGGTAAGTATTCAAAGACAAGAAAAATAGTAATACTAAAGGAACAATATAACTCGGGACTAAGATACCCTTTTTAATAACGATATTATGTTGACTTTAATTACCGAGGGCCCTGATGGGGATAACCTCCAAGCTTACAATCCACGTGGTGTTTCGAAACTAAAAAGAGAGGGAAGGTGAACATTCGCACGTGGTGTTACGGAACATGAACTTGGTGCGTATGATGTTACGGAACATGAAAATCTAACACGTGGTGTTTCGTAACATGAAAGGGAATAAGTCCTTTGGACGAAAGAAAATCACTAGAATCAATTTACCTAGGAGGAACAATTTAAGAAAGAGAATTTTACAAGTTTTTAGGTTTACCAGTACTGGGTTTTGAGAGAGAATCCGTTGGGCTTGGTCCGTTTGAGATGCTAGGGTCGGCCGTTGGTTACTTGAATCTTCAGGAGGGCGCAATCGTACACTGATAGACTCGCAGTTAACTTCAGGTTTCCAAATGTTCAGTTTACAGATGTCACACAGACTTTTCCACACAGAGTTTTCACACAGAATTTCCACACAGAGTTTCCACACAGACTTTTCACACAGAGAGATGGGTTGAGAGGCTCGATCAAGACACGTCTGAGGGGTGGGCGGTCGTTCTCTCCCAGCCGTGCCCTCCCCCTCCGGATCCTTCCCCCACCTGTTCACTTCTTCGTGCTGGTCCGCCCGGTGCTGCCGCCTGGTGGTGCGCTCCCGACCTCAACTTCCATGCTCTCGGCCTCGCATGGATGACTCCTTCGGACTTCAAGTTTGGGGATCGCCGGTGGTGAGAGCTCCTGTGACGGCTCGTCACAATAGACTGATTCAAGGGAGAAACGCTTTATTATCCCTAGCGGATGATAGATGAATATTTGCTTCCAGTGTGATTACGTTTCAACCTCTACTGGAAAACTCAGGAAATTTCTTTTTTCCCCGAAAACTCTGAAAAAAGCCCTAGGGTCAAACCTTTTAGTGGGAAGTTCCGGTAGTCTGAGGGGAAAAAGTTTTAGTACGGAAAAATACTCACATGAAAATTTTACATAGTAAGTATTAACATTATAATGCCACTGAAATTGCTAAATTTTGTTTTGAAAATTTGATGGAAATGTTCATAAGGCCTCACCTGCAGCTAATAAATTGATGTTAACCCTCACCGCGGAAATTTCTCAACTAGTCTGATTCTGGTTACCTAAATTATTTTCATGAGCTTTTTATATTGCGTGCATTTTTGAAAATTTCAACCCCAACCACCAACCAAGTGGAAATGAAGAATTGAAATGTTCAAAAATGCCCTAGTAGGTAGTAGGTACTTATGGTTGGTAGGGAGGGATCTACGAGGGACATCCGGAAAAAAGGGGACAATGGGGTATTTCGGTCAATTTTTAAAAATTTTTTTTTTTCAAAAGAGTATGGCTCAGGAATAACGGTAATCGGGTCTGTTCGTCGAGAAAATGTTTTTAAAAAATCAGAGAAGCTAAGGAAAGTTGAAGATTTTAATGGTGTGACGTAGCTAGCCAATCGTGACGTAGCTAGCCAACTGTCTTTGAAAAAAGTATCCATGCACAGAAACCCTTGGAGGACCTCTTGGATACTACAAAACACTACTCACACAGGCGCGCGGCGTAGTCCGTGGCGTAGTCCTTGCCTTGTGTGTGTGCATTTATAGCGGCCCGCCTTTTGGGTTATTATTTTCAATAATAAGCCTTTGGAATCGAGCAAGAAAAAAAAAATTTTAACCCCCCCTCAAAATTTAATGTTTTACGTTTCAAGGTACGTAGAATCCGAAAATCGAATAAAAAAATTTCCGTCCGTCCGCCGTACGCCGTCCGCCGTCCGCCGTACGCCGTACGCGGCACTTTTCTTAGCAACACTGGACCGATTTGGTTCAAATTTGGTATATGGGCTCCATTTGGGGTCTAGTTGTGCCGCGAAGCTTTTGGTTGATGTAGGTCACTTCTAAGGGGTGAAAATTAAGGGTTGAAATTTTCAAGAGTGCCCTAGCTCGAAAACTCTCGAAATAAAGGTATCGTTTTTTCACCTATTTTAAATAGTACAGAATTTTAAAAAAATTTTGAGACCACCCGGAGCTCTGTAGGACAAACCGTTCGGTCCCCACGAGTACTTGAAGGTTTTCCTTCGATAAAACAGAATTATGAGTGTGAATCGCAAAAGAGGTCTAATCGCCGTTCAAATTTTATCTGACTAAAATTCGATCGCTGTTCATTTCTTCGATTTGTATACAGTTTTGCCTTCTGCGTAACCAGTAATCAAATTTCCATATCAAGCTTTCTATTTTTCGAATCGAGTGTGTAGCGTTTACTTCTTTCTAATAAACTTGATTGTGAAGGTGTGAAGCCATTATAGTGTGGTAGGTAGTACCTACCAATAGTTGGTAGGTAAAAAAAAAATGGTAGGTAAAACAATGTTTGTAGGTAAAAAACGCTGCAAATCATTGCTCACTGATCAGATCACTGATCAGCTGAGTGAGCTCCGAAGCCATTTTCAATGCTATTGAATGGAAGTGCTCTTCCAGGCGTCTCCAGCATTCGAGGACATCTTCTTCACTCCTCACATCACTGATCAGCTGAGTGAGCTCGAAAGCCATTTTCAATCCTATTGAATGGAGGTGCTCTTCCAGGCGTCTCCAGCATTCGAGGAGATCTTCTTCACTCCTCACATCACTGATCAGCTGAGTGAGCTCGAAAGCCATTTTCAATCCTATTGAATGGAAGTGCTCTTCCAGGCGTCTCCAGCATTCGAGGAGATCTTCTTCACTCTTCAGATCACTGATCAGCTGAGTGAGCTCCGAAGCCATTTTCAATCCTATTGAACGCAGGAGCTGAAATTTGAGAGGGAAGGTCAAGGGCGAATACAGATGGTGGTAGGTGCTATTGATGGAGAACCAGTGATCTATACAGAAGGATGATCTATACAGAAAATAATAAACCTTTGAGCAATGATTTGCAGCGTTTTTCAAACGTGTTATCTCTTTAATTAATTTTTCTACCACATGTTATAGTATCATTGGGCTAAAAGTTAGAGTATATTGGTTTTCAAGGGTGCTGAATCCAAATTTGAGGTCAAAAACCTGAATTTCCGACCCACCGAAATACCCCATTGTCGTAGGGGGTGATGGGAATTTTTTTTCAAAGTTGGCATACCTGCGTGTAGGGGAACTCCTAACGGTCACAATGAGCGCTCGCCCGTCTCAGTTCGTTCAAAAATGTCGTCGCAGGAGCCCGTCGCATCAACCTCTGCAGGTGTTGTTTGCTCCACCTACCGCAGGTGCGAGATTCGGGCAGTGATCAAATTCCTCACTTTGCGCCGAAATTCAGCTGCCGAAATCCATCGTCAGCTAATGGAAACCTATGGACCTGGTGTGATGACACGTTCGAAGGTTTTCAAGTGGGTTAAGGAGTTTAAAGAAGGTCGCACAGACACGCACGATGAAGAAAGAAGCGGGAGGCTGTCTGTCGTTTCAGAAGAACTTGTGCAGCAAGTCAATGAAAAAATTTGCAATGATCGTCGTGTGACCCTCGACTCCCTTCATAAAATGTTCCCACACATCTCACGGACTGTTATGGGTGAAATCATTTCTGAAAAACTTGACTACAGGAAGTTGTGTGCCAGATGGGTGCCGAAAATGTTGACTCCAGAACATCGCCAATGACGTGTTGTGGCTGCAAACGAATTTCTGCAGCAGTATCCATCGGAGGGAGAAGCGTTCCTGGACTCCATAGTGACTGGGGACGAGACTTGGGTATGCCACTATACCCCTGAGTCCAAACGACAGTCCCTACAGTGGCGCCATACCCACTCCCCCAGTGCCAAAAAATTCAAGGTGCAATTTTCGGAACGCAAAATCATGGCATCTGTGTTCTGGGACAGGAAGGGAGTGTTATTGGTTGATTTCATGGTCAGAGGGACAACCATCAATGCCGATGCCTATTGTGAAACCTTAACAAAATTGAAAAAATTGGTTGCCTGTAAAGTCGGTATACGGGCGAAAGTTTTATTACGTGACAACGACTTTGAGTGGTAAAATAATTTTAATGTTAATATTCATTCGTATAGTAGGAACAAATAATTAAAATAAACAAAGTGTTTATTTTAAAGCCACCTGTAATTCAATAATAAGAGAACTGTGCTCTTCATAATATTGAAAGTCTTATTATTGAATTACAGGTGGCTTTAAGATAAACACTTTGTTTATTTTAATTATTTGTTCCTATTTGATCGTTTTCACATTATTATGTGAAATTAAAAATTCAAAATTAAAACAAATTATTATTGGTTGAGAAACGAAATAAACGTCATTTATTTCATCATGTTATATTATCAGTCTGAAATTATTTACCTTTGCTGTTTGAATTGTTGAGATGGACGAAACTACCTTCACATTATCACTACACAATCGTTTTACAATTAACTGGCAACGTGTAAAATTGTATGCAGGCGCCTAAATAGAAGCGCAAGACATGAACCGGTGTGTATGCCTATCTCTCTCGCTCTTAGGCGGGCTAACTGTGCTTGAGTGGAAGGGACGCGTGCCTCTCACTCGCTCTCATTGTGAGCGCATAACGTGAGCGGAGCGTAACGCAGTTTCTTGAAGTGTCACCCGGCAAACCAATTTATAAGACGTTGTCACGTCAAAAAAAATTAAGGACAAAAGGAGGGGAATGCTGATTCGAGGCGTGAGCCTCCTTCATGACAATGCCAGGCCCCACACCGCGCGTGTGACCCAGGACCTCCTTGTGAGATTTGGATGGGATGTCATTAACCACCCACCATATTCCCCTGACCTGGCGCCCTCGGATTTTCATCTGTTCACAAAACCGAAGGAGTTCCTGGGTGGAAAACGGTTTTCCAGCGACTAGGAGGTCAAGGAGACTGTGGAGAAGTGGCTGTTGGAGGTGGAGCGGAGCGTCTATGACGAAGGCATAAAAAAGCTCGTGCCTAGGATGCAGAAGTGTGTGGAACTTGCCGGGGACTATGTTGAAAAACAAAGGATTAAATTTTGAACATATCCTGAAAATTTCATTAAAATATATGCATTTTTCTAATTTTAACAGCATTTGTCCCCTTTTTTTCTGGACGTCCCTCGTATACAGAAAATAATAAACCTTTAGGCAATGATTTGCAGCGAATTTTTTTTTTTTCTTTTTACCTACCAACTTTTTTTCACTTACTAGTGGTGTGGTAGGTAGCACAAGCCTTCGAAGTGGTCATTTCTCTCGAGTAAACCAACAAGTTCCGATGATTTCAACGTTCATATTCGACTTTTTCGAACAATCGAAGGTGAAAACAACCCTTGGAAATGGTCGTTTCTCTCGAGTAAACCTGCAATTTGTTGAATTTCCTGTTAATTCTCGACGTTATCCAATAATCCAAGTATGTGTTGTGTCTGTCATGAAATCTTTGTACCGGGCAAAACTAGTCGAAGTTATTCATCGATATCGGTTAACTATTCAGAAATTGAGCGAATTGAGTTGCTGGTGGTCCCCTATGATAATAATCTCCCTCTGACTGAAACTTTCTACAGTTTCCATCCAATTTTGATGCCATTATAAGGGATTGTGCGGATTGGAGTGTTGTTAGGTACTTACAGATTGATGTTTTGAGATAAGCTACTACATTTCTAATGCTTTTTCATTTCAAAATGTCCTTGACAATCTGAATTTTGTGGAATTATGATCACATTTATTTATATTTTAAATGATTTAGATCTTGCAGAGTTGTTTTTATAATAAACACAATATTCCAGTCGAACTTTTTCTCACAGAATGAGAAACATTTACTTCATTTCTTAACTATAATAAATAAAAACAACACCTGTTGAGAATAATCATAATAACGATGTGGACTCGATTCTCCAACACGTCCCCTCAAGTGCATGTCGTTAGCCCCATAGCCCGTTTGCAATCTTCACCTCTTGGCCGCGGTATTCCCTTCGTCAAAAGATCTGCCGGCATGTGTTCTGTTGGCATGTACGAAAACTTCACATCTTCTTTATCCACTGCTTCTCTTATGAACCTTTGCCTAATATCGATGTGCTTCGTTCTTGAGTGATGAATTGGGTTTTCGATTAGCTTCTGAGCTCCTTGGTTGTCATTATAAATGGTAATCGCCCCCACAGGTGGATGTCCTAGATCTCTCAAAAATCTCTTCAAGTACAGTGCTTCTTTGATTGCCTCAGTCATGCAGTAATACTCAGCTTCGGTACTAGATGTAGCGACCGATCGTTGTTTTTGGCTTTCCCAAGAGATTGCCACTATAGGATCGTCGATCCAAACTGCAATGGGGAATTTGCCTCACATTTTTTTTTTTCGAATGAGGGTTTATTTTTATGGAATAAAACCATAGTGAGCTGCTCGAAAACGCATCCAAAAAATTTAGAGAATTTGAGGAAGATGGAAATTTTAAATGTGGTGGCAATGTGTAAGAGGCAGCCATGTTTGAAACGTAACGGATGTTCTACCAATCTGACTTCAAAGGAGGTTCTGTGGCGCTTACCACAGAAGCGGAACATACACGAACTTTTAGCTTCCGAGTAGTGCGCACAAGAGTGCGCCGCGAACTGGCAGGAAGAACCCAGACACAAAAGTGACCAAGAGAAACAATATTACTCACTTTTCTTACAATAAGATTCTACCTACTAGTTTATCAAGCATTATAAGTCTTCATCTTCTCTTATCTAGTTTCAAGATTTGAATCACATTATTCGAGTAGCCATTTCACTGGATCGTTTTGTGTGGCGGTGCTAGAACTCTGTCTGTTGTCGGAGTTGTTTTCGCGTCGTTTTTTTTTGTATGACGTCAACAATATTTCTCGATTTTTGTGGTGTTTTGTAACAGAGGCTTCACTTGTTTAGGCATTTTCTCCTACGGTAATTTTTTCCCCTTGGTTATTCCGAGTGTTAAACGTTATTCTAGGGCCCTAATATAGGATTTGAATTGAAATTCCAGAATCTAAAATTGAGGCAAATCCCCCATTACCCCAATCTGCATCAGCAAAACCGCACAATGGCTCATCAGACCTTCTATAAGTCAACTTCGTATCCAGCGTCCCTTTTAGGTATCTGAGGATTCGTTTTGCAGCCCTCCAATGTGTCTCATTGTATTTAGTATTGAATTGCCTCACTGCAAAGCAAATGTCTGGTCGTGTGCCATTAGCCAAGTACAAAAGAGACCCCATTAGTGATCTGAACGGAAATTGTTTCATCTCTTTAACGGTACATTCTTCCTGAAATTCGTGTTGGATTCGATGGGTGTCGCGATAGGTTTACATTCTTCCATTCCGAATCTTTTGAGTAACTCAAGAATGTATTTAGGGATAGATGCATTGTAATTATTTCGCTTGATAGATAGGTAGAGGTAGTTGATAAATAGGTAATTTTACTCGAAGGACCGTGGTAATGAGTTCCCCCTGATTGAATGGTATTGTAATACCTGAGTATCCAAATCCGTGGGGTGCTGGGTTTTCCAAGTCCATAGGTACATGAAGATCCTTGTAGGTGGAGACTTACTGCCACCAAGTGGCTCCAGGAACGTCTGAATCGTAGAGACTTAGTGGCACCAGTGGCTCCAGGAGTATGCTTCCAAGTTGAGATTCCAGGCCAAGGAGATAAAGGCTTAGGTCCTCAGTGGCTTCAAGTGTAGGTAGGTAAGGAATGTCAGAATCACGAGTCGGCCGCTCAAAATGTTCTCAACTGGCACTACACTGCACGATTGATCGTTTGTCTTATAAAATTCACCAAGACAAGTAATTTCTAATACAAGGGTTCGATTTAATGAAAAGGGGGACAGAGAGCTGGAGTGTAGAGATGGGCGGTATTTATCGTAACAGTTAAAAATATTACCTATAACCGGGTTTCGTTAATTCCGCTTGGAACCTATTACCGAAATAATCCTGTTACTAATTAACGTTCCAGGGAAGGCTCCAAAATGTGTGGAGCCAGAACAATAGCTTGGGTTTTTTAATCGAAAAAGAGTGAAAATGCACTAAAACGTAAATATGTCGGGAATAACTAGATAGAAACCCCAACTTGGGTAGGAAACGAAAACTAGAGATCAACGAAATGATACTTCGGAATGAAATAACAATATAGCATGATAAACAAACGAACGTAGGTCGGGAACGAAAAGTAGAAATCATAGAAACGATACCTTGGAATGGTATGTCGGAATGAGCTTGTGAGAAGGTCCCTGAGATAACCTATTAATAAATAACAGGTTATTGGAACCTATTACCCACCCAGAGCGGTAACGGTGGAACCTACTACGCAAATGTAACCGTTTCGCCCATCTCTACTGGAGTGGCACATTCAACAGAACACTCTTACGTGTCCAAGATGGCTGCCCTCAGATTTCATCTCCAAAAAGATCACATGGCCCAAATCTTATAAATGCAACATATAAGTGTTTTCCCATATTTCCAATTGTAGAAAATTACAATATAATTTTATATGAATGTTACGTTAAATACAAGTGGAACTTGGATGAGAAAAAGGCGGAGAAAATACATCGTGTAGTTGAGAAGAACACCCACAGAGTACATGGAGTGTCACAAGGCCATGGAAGTTAAGGAGATTTATGTTGGCAGCAAAGGAATGATAGTTGTGAAACAGCTGATTGTGAAGTAAACAAGAAATGGCCGGTTTGGAAGTGATTTTACTATTGTCGAATACTTGCAAAAGGTGTAATCAGAAGTGAGGTGGTAATTAGTGAAATGATGCTGACGTTAAATTACTATGGATGGTCAAAAATTGAGTGAGTTTCAAACATGCATGCTACGTTGGGATAGATGCATTACTCCTCTCTTTTCACAATTAAATTCAATGCCCAAACAGTAATGAATTTGTTGGAAAAATTCGAAAGTTGACCCTGGAAAACTCAGGGAATTTGTTTTCGGGGAATCGCTCAGTATCAATTTCGATCATAGGAGTATGGAAAACCATCGAAATTAGCACCGATGGTTTTCAACAATCGATGGTTAACTTCGTTAGATTATTCGATGGTGACTATCGATAATTTCCAATCGATCCTCTTCCCTAGAAGAAGTTCGTATCTACTGACTGATTGTGCCGCCCACTGCGCATGCTCGGGGGACGTTACCTACAACAGCAGCTAAAAGCTCGGTTTCCGGGAAGGACAATCTTACGACCCCCCCAACTTTCTTTTGTTTGCTTTCATCACAAATCAACGTATTGGGTATAACTTTCTCTTTCAGTTGAAACAACGTTGTTCACCATATCTATGGGCACTGTCATGTAGGAATCACTATTAACAATAAGCCCCCCTTGGTACAGTACCTATGAATGAATGAGCATAAGTAATATTTATTCAAATAATAATTTTACCAATTCTCATTCATTTTGTCGCATTTTTGTAAAAAAAAAAATTAAGCTATTTTAAAATTTTGAAATTTTTTTTAGAATTTTTAGAAATTTAAAAAAATATTTGGAAACATTTGAAAATTCTTTTAAAAAACGGAATTTTTAGGAAATTTAGAATAAAAATTAAAATGTTTAAATATTTAGGGAACTAAAAAAAATCCACTTCTTTACAATTATTCCAGAAGTAGGTATTTCCCAATCCACAGCGGATGATAACTTGAGCAATAAATAAGAAAAATTCCAAATGAGGAATTTCACCGAATTCTGTTTGCATTTTTCCTGAATAGTTAATGGTGTGGGATAGATGAAAATCGGGCTGATTTCGGAAAATAAGTCTCCTGTTATTTTTGGGAGACAATCAAAATTTTTGATTTCAAAACTAACCGGGAAAACGGACGTGAAGCGGGAACGCTCGCTGATTGGGCAGTTCGGATCGCCGTCTCCTCCCAGTGTTGCCCATTGGGACGACGAAATCGTGTTTTCTAAGAGAAAAGTTATCAAACAAAAACAGGGGAAACCCTGTTTTCCCCATCTTGCTTTTTCTATTTTTTTTCTTCAGTTTTTCGATTTCAAACTTTACTGTTTCGTGAAATTTTGCATCTGGGGACTATAGATTTCTCGATCTCAGCGCTTCAAGCGGCCATAAATGAACTATTCCAGGATGACGTCATTTTCCCGGTTTTTTTAAACATTCGTATTTTCTACACTGTTTTGTTTATTCGTAAATCAGGAAGTTCGGGCTGAAAGTTTGCCTTAGAGGGTTTTTCGAGGTGCTGAATCCGATTTTGGGGTCAAAAATATGAAATTCCGACACGGTGAAATTCCTCATTGTTTGACAAACACGGAGAAAAGGGTTATCACTGTATTATGGCAGTACCTACCTGCTGTAATCATCTTCTATAAAGATGTACCTGGTTTGGTAGAACCTTCCTAGAATACCTAATGATTTGGGAAACTTCTTCCTACTTGGATCTCACTTTATCACTTTGGTCCATCGTCCACGGAAGAGATTTCTGTGGTTAGCGATTTTTGTTGTTCGTTAGACTTCCACAGATGTCTTTTGCTGGTCTGTAAAAGCTACTGATGAACCAAAATTGTTTAAAAAGCTCTTGACGCCGAAATGCGGAAAAAATTTTGATTTTGGAGGATCCATATTTTTTTGACTGCACGGAAACAAAGCTGTATATTTCGAAGTTGAGGAGGCCAAACTTGCGAAATAAGTAAATTATAATAGATGTCAACCACTCTGAAACTTTCATCTTGGTTTATTGTTTTCAATAATGAACCAATGTAATCGAGCAAGTAAAAAAAAGTTAACCTCCCCTTAAAATTTGATGTTTTACGTTTCAAGGTTCCTAGCATCCGAAAATCGAATAAGAAATTTTCCGTCCTTCCGCCGTACGCGGCACTTTTCTTAGCAACCCTGGACCGATTTGGTTCAAATTAAGCATTTGGGGTCTAGTTGTGCCGCGAAGCTTTTGGTTGATGTAGGTCACTTCTAAGGGGTGAAAATTAAGGGCTGAAATTTTCAAGAGTGCCCTTGAAAACTCTCGAAATAAAGGTATTGTTTTTCACCAATTTAGGATGGTATTGAATTTAGAGACTACGCGGAGCTCTGTAGGACGATCCGTTCGCTCCCTACGAGACCTTAAGGGTTTTCCTTCGATAAAACAGAATCATGAGTGTGAATCACCAGAGATCTAATCTCCGTTCAAATTTCATCTGACTAAAATGCGATCGCTGTTCGTTTCTTCGATTTGTATTCAGTTTTGCTTTCTGAGTAACCAGTAATCAAATTTCCATTTGAAGGAACCCTGTTTTTCGAATCGAGCGTAAAGCGTTTATTTCTTCCAAATAAACTTGATTGTGAAGGTGGTATGTAGTAGGTACCTATGGTTGGTAGGTAAACGCTGCAAATTATTTATCAAAGGTTTATTATTTTCCTGTATAGATCTCCCTTCTGCAAAGATCACAACTTTTTGTTATGTATGTACCAAAAATATTTGACTTATTTGTGTCGACTTTTAGCTGTAGTCATATCCCACCTGTCAATATAGTTAGCAGTGAAGGGGTCCTCGTCATTCAAAACCAAATAAAATTTAAAATATTCGGCGGATTTCGTTGAATTACGTAGGAAGTGTCCATCGGCTGACACGCCAGAAACATGAAAAAGCTTTCTTCTTTTCAATTAAACAATCAAATTCGTACTCGAAGCTTCCATGCCTAAAATTACATTCATTTCAGAGGGAGAAACTGACACCAGGAGCGACATCCCACTCGTCCGTTATTTAAGTTGTGTCGAATGTCGAATTAGTTGTCCCTGAAATAATAATTGACCAAAATAACTTACCAAAATGCCTGCTAGGTTCTGTACCGTCTATTCTATAAGTTGACAACTCATGAATAATTTGTTTCTGACCTAATTTACAAAATGATTTTCTATTCACACCATAGACACAATTTCTAATTACCCTGCAGATTGGGAGAAAATTGAGCTATTTCATGCTGAGAAATCATGCAATGGAGACGGAATTTATAAGGGACCATCAAGCCACTAGATATCATCGCATCATTTTTAGGACGTCATAAAACTTGGAAGTCCTTATGTGATTAATCAGGGATGTAGGAAGACAACAATCAACGGAGAAAAAAGTCTGCTTAGTGGGTGTGGCACATAGCTTCCTCGAATCCATAACCCGATTGTTTGTTGTTGATGATATGTAGCTTACCTCAAAACATCAATCCCTAACTACCTTGCACTACCCTCATAGGGAACCTTCTACACTTCAACCCGCACAATCTCTGAAGATTTCATCGAATTCGGGGAGAAAATGTGACTGTTACAGGGAAATTCAAGTTGCGCAGTGGCTATTATCAGTCTGAGAGCAATGATTTCCACAGGGGACCGATTCAAACTCATGTTTCTGAGTTAGTTACCGTAAGTTCAACCCATAAGTTCTCATAGGAAGCGAAAGGTTGGTCCTACAGAGCAACAATATTGTTGGGTAGTCAACAATATTTCAAATTGACGAAAAAACAAAAACTTTATATCAAAAGTTTTTGAGCTAGAACGTTTTGAAAAAGAGTGTAGCACTAAAAACTCTCTAATTTTTTCTAATTTTGGTTTATTATTTTCAATAATGAACCTTTGGAATCGACCAAGAAAAATTATTTTTTTTTTCAAGGTAGGTACGTAGAATCCAAAAATCGAATAAAAACGCTGCAAATTATTACACAATGGTTTATTATTTTTCTATATAGATCACTTGTCTACAAAATCACACACCATCCAATATGAAAAAAAAAAAAAAAAAAATCAAAATCACCAACCATCGATCGCATTTGCGATTCACACTCGTGTTTTGATTTATATATATATATATTTCAATATAAACACTTAAATTTTCGTAGGGAGCGAACGGTTTGTCCTACAGAGCTCCGCGTGGTCTCAAAAAATTCTAAAAATTCTATAGAATCTTAAATTGAAGGAAAAAACAATACCTTTATATAGAAATTTTTTGAGTTAGGGCGTTTTCAAAATTTCAAAATTGATTTTGGAACCCTTAGAAGTGACCTACATCAACCAAAAGCTTCGGGGCACAACTAGACCCCAAATGGAGCCTACATACCAAATTTCATCAAAATCGATCAATGCTAAGTGGCAAAAGTGCCGCGTACGGCGGACGGACGGCCAAATTTTTATTCGATTTTTGGATTCTACGTACCTTGAAACGTAAACCATCAAATTTTGAGGGGGTGTTAAAATTTTTTTTTCTTGGTCGATTCCAAAGGTTCATTATTGAAAATAATAAACCAAAATTTGGCCGTCCGTTCGCCGTACGCGGCACTTTTGCCACTTGACCGATTTTGATGAAATTTGGTATGTAGGCTCCATTTGGGGTCTAGTTGTGCCCCGGAGATTTTGGTTTATGTAGGTCAGTTCTAAGGGTTCCAAAATGAATTTTGAAATTTTGAAAACGCCCTAACTCAAAAAAATTTGATCTAAGGTATTGTTTTTCCTTCAATTTAAGATTCTATAGATTTTTTAGAATTTTTTGAGACCTCGCTCTGTAGGACAAACCGTTCGCCTCCTACGAGAATTTAACGGTTTTATGTACGATAAATTAGAAACACGAGTGTGAATCGCAAAAGAGGCCTAATCTCCGTTCAAATTTTAGCTAACCGAAATGCGATCGATGTTTTTCTTCATGTTGGATGGTTGGAGGCTTTGCAGACGAGTTATCTATATAAAAATAATAAACCATTGTGTAATATTCTGCAGCGTTTTTATTCAGTTTTTGGATTCTACGTAACATGTATTGTAAACTAACAAATTTTGAGGTGGTGATAGGGGGGGGGGGGGTCAAAAATTTTTTCTTGGTAGATTTCAAAGGTTCATTATAATAAATAATAATAAACCAAAACCACAGATGAATTATGTTAGTGTGGCAAATAAATCTTATTTACTCTCTCTGTCCATGCCTTAGTTTGTAACAATTTGGTGTTCTTTTTTTGTTTGTTTGTTTGACGAAGATATCTGTGTAGTGTGAACTTCGTCGCCAGAATTTTGCCTCTGATGAAGGAAAAACACTCGTTTTCGTTTGACATTATAATGTGTAGGTACTCTAGCCCTTATTCTCCTGCGATTGCGTAGTTCTTCTTTTGTTCGACGCAGAAATATATACATAATATGTTTTCCGGCGACGTAGTGCGCCATTAGATAATATTATTATCTAGTGGCGCACTAAGTCGCCGGAAATTCAAAATTAGAGTTTAAGGGGGTGGAATGGGGGATATTTATTGAAAATAAAGAGTATTCTGACAATACCTGGAGCCTCAATACCTCAATACCTAGTCCTCAATTCTCAACTGGTGAAACTGTTTAGTCCGGTAGAAAGGTGAATAAAAATTAATATTTTATCCTCACTGGTTGAAACTGAACTAATCCTTATCCAATGAGACGTCCCCCTTGAATGCGTGCATTACTAGGCAATGCATGTTCATCTATTTTTGCCCAAGACTATGGAATTCTAATTATTTTTGTGCTCTCCCAAACGCTGAGGGTCCTGTCGATCCAAATGCGATGCATTTCATAAGCATTCTTCTTAAACATGAACAAGAAACCATTCGAATTTATACGATTTTAAATTATTGGGAATTATTTTCTATTTTTTTCTTTAGTCTAACAACTATGAAACGCATGTGGGGCTGTCTAGGGATTATCTCTCACAATCCCTGAAACTTCCATTCAAATCATACTTTATCTCTGCCTTACTTTGGTTTTGCCAGAATAACCGGTTTTCCCTCGGACAGACAGACTCACAAACGGAGAAGAAAATATACGGGTGAATAACAAACCACTGGGTAATGATATCCAGCGTTCAATATTGAAAGTATCCAGCAATTGCTTCGGGGCTCGCTATGTTGTGCTCATTGTTTCGTACGCAGAAACACAAATTCATTTCACGAGCCAACGACCTCGTTTACCGGGTTTGAATGCTGAGTTGTGGGAGAGGGAAGTGAGGGGGTTCTTTTGTGCGGAAATTCAAATGAAAAGCTCCACAGATGCGAATGGGACGGAAACTTGGAACAAAAGAGCCGGCCGCCGACCAAGAGGAAATCACTGTACCTACTAGGAAGGACCGTCTAGCTGTTATGTTGTTGGAGTTCAGGAGAGGTTTGTTTGAGGAATCGGAGAGGCCTAACAGTGGAGGCTAGTAGGGCTCTGTGTTCTCGTGAAAGCTGGTTGTTGGGCTCTGTGTCTGTGCAAAAGGCTAGAAAGGATCTAGGAGGAACTCGAAAGAGCCACCAACGTACTTTACCATATTTCATTGAAATGCCTTTACCGAAAGTACATTAAAAGGTGAGCTTGTTTCCGTGTACCTATTGTGATCGTCCGACTTACCGCCCACTGTTTTGGTTTGTTATTTTCAATAATGAACCTTTGGAATCTACCAAGAAACATTTTTTTTAACACCCCCTCAAAGTTTGTTGGTTTACGTTTCAAGGTACGTAGAATCCGAAAATCGAATGAAACGCTGCACATTATTACACAATGGTTTATTATTTTTATATGGATCACTCGTCTGCAAAGCCAACAACCATCCAACTTGAAGAAAAACATCGATCGCAATTCGGTAAGCTAACATTTGAACGGAGATTAGGCCTCTTTTGCGATTCACACTCGTGTTTCTGATTTATCGTTACCTTTATATCAAAATTTTTTGAGTTAGAGCGTTTTCAAAATTTCAAAATTCATTTTTGAACCCTTAGAAGTGACCTACATCAACCAAAATCTTCGGGGCACAACTAGACCCCAAATGGAGCCTACATACCAAATTTCATCAAAATCGGTCAATACTAAGTGGCAAAAGTGCCGCGTACGGCGTATGGCGGACGGACGGCCAAATTTTTATTCGATTTTTGGATTCTACGTACCTTGAAACGTAAACCATCAAACTTTGAGGGGGTGTCAAATTTTTTTTTTCTTGGTCGATTCCAAAGGCTCATTATTGAAATTAATAAACCAAAACGCGGCACTTTCCTCACCCGTTGACCGATTTTGATGAAATTTTGGTTTATTATTTTCAATAATGAACCTTTGGAATCGACCAAGAAAAAATTTTTTTTAACACCCCCTCAAAATTTGATGTTTACGTTTCAAGGTACGTAGAATCCAAAAATCGAATAAAAATTAGGCCGTCCGTCCGCCGTACGCGGCACTTTTGCCACTCACCATTGACCGATTTTGATGAAATTTGGTATGTAGGCTCCATTTGGGGTCTAGTTGTGCCCCGAAGATTTTGGTTGATGTAGGTCACTTCTAAGGGTTCCAAAATGAATAATGAAATTTTGAAAACGCCCTAACTCAAAAAATTCGAAATAAAGGTATTGTTTTTCCTTCCATTCAAGATTCTATAGAATTTTTAGAATTTTTTGAGACCACGCGGAGCCCTGTAGGACAAACCGTTCGCTCCCTACGAGAATTAGGTTTTTTAGTGAAATATAGAGAGAATGAGAGAGATGAGAGGAGGAGGAAGAGATAGAGATATAAGATAGAGAATATAGAGAAGAGAAGCGAAGAGAGAGATAGATATAATGAGATATATATAATATATAGATAGAGAGATCTAGAGATCATCTCCTTGAATTATAATTATATATATATATATATATATA